>JAPYZO010000706.1:0-75997 GCA_030522905.1 Torymus flavipes | reverse complement strand
AATAAACGTTTGAATGTTGATTTAAAAAATATTGAAATTCACGGTATTACATGGCCTTAAATACATCCTGATGTCCAAAAATTACGTTTCTTTAAATACATAGTACTAAAGAATCACTCTATAGTTATCGACACAATTTTCTTTAATCATAGATATTTACTACCCTACTGAAAAATCTCACTTGAGATTTTGCTTCAGGGGACAGTAAAAATCTTGCATTAATTAAAAACGAGTATTTCACAATTGAGAACTGTCTAATTGGATGTTTTAACCTAAGTGACTTCAAAAATATACCTTTCAAAACGTTTCAGATAATTTTACAATTTTTAAAAATTCTACACGTGAAATCTCACGTGATTTCTCATGTGACTGGCATGCCGTTTGGGACATATTGTAGAACATTTTTTGTTTGGATCATTTTTTGAGAAACTCTTTGGGACATTTTAGGAACAAGTTTTAATCGGGACCCTTTTAGGCAGTATCGTACATATTTTAACCATTTAAAGGTGTATCTTTTAACAAAAGGTTGCAACATGAATTATAGCTGTAGTAATTATTATATATTCTAGGTATATAATACATAGTTATACATATTTAGTCATGCATTTAATAAACAATCCTTTCATGGATAACTCCCATTCAAATAAATATAAAAATATAGATTGCATATTTAAATTTCATAAAAAATCATTGCTATTATCCAAGTAACTAATATTTTTTAAATAACTGTATCATACTTTACAGTAATAGTCCTCAGATTTATCACTTACTTAAAACAAATTCAAGGATACAAAATGTAGTTATCATGTATTGTTATATGTCACGTTTAATGAACTGTGATTATATATTAGAGTTTAGCACAATCAAGATTTTTATATACACTATAGGCGTACTATCTACGACTTTGTACATGCAACCATATATTTTGATATCAGTTGTACTTTTATTTATTCAGCTGTGTTTGGATTCATTAAATAATTTTTTAGCTACTTAGGTTCATCATTCTGACTAGTCTATCTATATGCTATAATAATACTATCGACAGGATGCATAACACTATCGCTACCATTTTATTCCTATCTTACTCTTTATACTCTTATCTGTAGTTACGTATACGCAATTGTATTGCAGCCAGCTTTGTAAAAAAAGTAATAAGCTTTAAGATTGAAAAATACATAAAATAAAATTACCTCTGATAAGGTAGGTTTTCATCAACATATAATCGTTTCCATTAAAATAGATTTCCAAAGATTCTAAATTTAACAAACCGACTAAAACGAAGTCAGTGCTAAAAAATATAAGAATCTAGAAATTGAGCTTGATCAAATAATAGCCAGACATGCACGACAAAATTCTTTTTAAGGGGTTTATCGTGATATTAAAATGGGTTCACAATTTAATTTTTATTTCATAAATTATAAATATGTAATAATGTAAGTACAAACGGATATGAAAAACGAATATTTTTTGAACTGAAAAAAACTATTGTGATAAAAAATTGTTAATCGAACACTAGATATTGTTCAAATAAGTAAAAAGTTGCTTTTGATATTTATAATTACCAACTTTTAATTTTTCATTCGATTGTAATGTTTAACGTCTCATTTTGCTCCATAAAGATTTGTCTACGACCCATTCAAGCTCATATTATAGAATAATTAATATATATACGAAGCAACATGTAATTGGCACAATAAACACTTGATTTTTGGTCTTTTTCGTGATTTTCAAATGCACGTAACTTTGCGCCGAATTTTCTGTGTTCAACACGGTTTTCGTACATATGTCACTAAGAATAAGAAAAAGAAAAACTAAGACTAAGAAAAGAAAAGAAAAAGAAAAAGAAAACTAAAACTAAGAATAAGAAAAACCAGTTGTCAGAGGTGTGCTTCAACTTTGAATTTTTGCCATTTTTGCACCACAGTTAGGGGTAATTCCTTGTAAAAATCGACATACATATATAATTTCAATTTCAATCTCATTATAGGTAAACGAAAATAAAATGCCTATCCAAATATATATATGCGTTCTAGTTATCTCTTACAAATTTTTACTCAACTTTATCAATCTGCTTGCTTGTCAAAATATTTATAAGAATTCATTTCAAGAAGTCATTTTTTCTGAGAACAATGGCGAATAGATAAGTGTTTTTGGTTATGCTAGAATTGAATGGTAAATCTAATGTAGCGCAGACGAGATATTTAATTTCGGAAGAAAAATTTTATATGCTGTCAATCGTACTTTTGCAATATTATTTATCGAATAGAAAATAATAAGTAGCATTATATCGTTTTTGCAATTTTAACGTAATGTGTGGTTCACTTCATAATCTTTAGAATCAAAAATGGTAAATACACTAGAACTTCATATTCATAAATTCTGTAATAAAAAATCATCTTTCCACCATTGTACTATTTAACAATTGCAAAATCAAAACACTTGAATCGTATCACAGTGTACAGTTACATTACCAACATTAGGTACCAAATATATAGAAAAGTTTATTTGACATCCGTAACATGACGCCACAAACCTCAGTAAGATTGGGTAAACCACAGAGTAAGTACAGACACTAAAGAAAAAATAAAAATAAGTTTCAGCATTCCTGAGTTACAATAGTGCATAGCTTAGATTTAACTGATTTTTCAAATTTTTTATTTTCAACGTTGTGCCACTATAAGACCAGAAGTCGGAAATAATCGATTCCAGACAATTAAGTACATAAGATAGGTTACTATACAGTATTTTATACCACGAGAGCTTAAAAATCATGGCAAGGTTGCGATTTTTATGTTAGAAGTGGTATAAAAAAATTTTATAAAACTATTTTGTAATTTTATTATCGTTCCATTCGAGCTAGGGACCTACTACTCGTACCCGAATCGTATTCTTCCATTGGAATTCAATAAGGCAGCTTCTACAGTTCTTATACTGTTAGGCACTTCTACGCGCGTCCTTACGCGTTCCGTGATTCCCCTACCTAGTGTATAGATGTAGACACTGTGGACTGTAGATTGTAGAAGCTGACTCCTCAGGAACGAAATAATTTGGGTACAATTACTAATCGTAGGTACTCGCGTATCGTATGATTGTACGCAAACTATTTCGTTCCTTATACAGGGTGTCTCATTTTAAGTTAGCAGCACAATAACTCGAAACCTCACACTCAAATCGAAAAATATTTCGGACGAAAGTTATTTGGTTTCGAGGGTCCTATCCAACCATCACTTTGAAAATGTTCTTGACCTTCATTTGCAATGTCATTTGGAGTAGTTCAACTTCGATTTTTTTTTAATGGAAATAACCCTTACTTTTTATTCCGATTTCAAAAAAATAGAACAACCTCCAAATGACCTTGAAAATGAAGGTCAAGAACATTTTCAAAGTCATGGTTGGATAAGGCCCTCGAAACCAAATAACTTTCGTCCGAAACATTTTTTTATTTGAGTGCAAGGTTTCGAGTTATTAAGCTGTCGAAGTTAAAATGGGACACCCTGTATATACGTTAAATTCTACTGGAGAGTAACTATGGTTCAGGCATTGATTCTACAAAATATAATAAGAAAACAATAAAAGCGCTTATTAAAAGTGGATAATAAAAACTTTTATTAAATTTTGTTTGCTTAAAATATAGTATATTATATATATGCAACTATAGTGTGTAAAAAAAATCACAGACGATATTTTTTTTATCGAAAATAACCCGTATGTGAAGTGAAAATTATTTCACACCGTACGTGAGAAGTAAAAGCTGTGAAATAATATTGAATTCACACACGGATTGAATAAAAAAATAATTTTTATAATTTATGATTTAAAATTTTGGAATATGCATTTAGAACGCATAAATATCATATTATTGATGATTATTGACGCCGTTTCTTACTTTTCCGTTACGACTTTTAAGTACGCAGGATGAAACAATACACTTATAGAGCATGCTCTATAACAATAACAGGGTGCATCCTGAAATTTCGAGAACCGTGTATTGACAACAACGAATGAAAAAAATTACAAATGTACACCGTTAATTGTACAAAATTTTATAATAAAAAAAATACACCAACACATGTGAGTCAGCGATGCCAAAAGGTGGAGAATTCTTTTGCGGCTTAGGTTGGTAGCAGCGCATATATCGCTGATGTGAGTGAGCTCTTCATTATTAGCATCGGATTTCCCCACAACGTACCCACAAGCCCACAACACTGCCTATCTCAGCTCCATCTGCAACGGGTAACGTTTCCTGTAAGCACTGGAAATCCATATATATCTCATTCCTCATATCTGAAAAGCTTCCTGGTACAGCAGAGTTTTAGTATTCTATAAATACAACCACTTGTTTTGCATGTATATAGATATATCTGACACCCACATAGAGTTCTCCTTACGGCTGGGATTGACATAACTATACCAGCGCGCGCTTGCTCGCGGCATCAACAGGTTCTCAGTACTAGTAAAATAGTAGTAATATGCAAGTGTATACTTGCTGCACGTACACACGAGAATTCCTAAAACGTGTGCGTTTGTAAACAATGACGTCAAAGTTGAGTCTCGAAGAGTGAGAGAAGGAGCGTCGTATATATGCACGGCATGGTTTGTTCATCCGCCAAGAGCTGACCGGCGGAGGCGCGAGGCGAGGGGAAGGTTATACAGTTGCGACGATTGGTCGACGAGTCAGAGTGAGAGAAAGAGAGAAGCAGCACTGCCTTCGGCCGCGCGTTCTGTCTCTCTCCACTCCGGGGAAGAACCTGGATCTTATCAAGGTTAATGCGGGGGACTTTTCGCAGCTTGCTGCGTCGCACAGAGCGCCGATTGACATCAGTTTGCTCACGGTAAGTACGCTTGACGGACCATCTGCCGGAGTACTTTCTGTTTCCCTTCTTTCTCGGGTTTTATTTTCGCCGCTCATAACATGCCCCAGGCATACGAGAACTACGACGCTTACACGCGCGACATGCAACAACAGAGCATGCAACAGCATATGATGCAGAAGACTCAGCAACCGGACCAGCAGCAACACCAGCTTCAGCAGTGCGTTCCCATCAGCAGCTGCAGCGACTTCTCGCTCATGCCTAGCGCCAGCGGGTTCGAGACGGACAGCTTTTTTACGTACGATTACGGTAAAGCTCGATCCACTGAGTCTCGAATTTACCACCGTATCTTCTGCTACTCTTCTTTCCTTTCTTTTGCTACCTTTGTCTTCTGTAAGAGGGTTTATTGCTTGATAGAGAATGTATTCTCTGTTTGCAGATCCCCGCATCATGAGCTCCACAGGCTCGTACAGCCCCTCCTCCATGGCCGAGTCCCCCATGCAGGTGGACACCTGTGACATATCTGCTGCACAGGTCATGGACATCATTGGGAATGGAAATCAAATTGATGAGAGTGTCATTGCAAATGCCGAGATAAGCATCAGTGAGTAAAACGCTACTTTTTCCTGGTTCTCTATTTGCAGTGACTCATTTAGATTGTGTAGATAAAAGCTGTTGTGTACAATTGTTTTTACTTTCTTTTATATTCCTTCATTTTTCATTTAATATAATGATATATCATTAAGGGAGTTCACTACTTACTTAACTAGTCAAAATGAGTGCATTTTTTTTATTTCTAAACTAACCACATAATTATTATACTTTTGATTAAAATAATTCTTTCGCTTATTTGACTCATTTTTTGAGGTCAATTGTACCTTTCTTGTATTCATTGATTTACTTACTATTTCCACTGTCTATGAATACATATTTTGAAAGGTAATAAATAATCTTTGTAGATTATTTTATAAACTTTTGTTTATATTTTGAGGTCATTTACTGAAATATCATAAATCAAAAAGTGAATAAGCAAGTTTTCCAGTAGTAACTTGTCTTAAGTAGAAAAAAATAAAAACATTAATATCTTACTTCTGAACCCATATCGGAACTTCAAAATTTCACTAAAGTATCTTTATATAATAATTTATCTTTATAAAATAAAATCTGATCATAATCTTGATGTTCTTATATTAAGTAAACTCCCCTTAAGCAGCTTTGATGGAATAAAAAAAGCAAGTATTTTAAATAAGTTTTTCCTTTTTCATTTAATAATTTAGAATATATTTGTACATATTTCAGTGGGCCGCACAGATATAAAAATTGTAGTCCAGCCTGTGGAAAAATTTCGCTTTAGATATAAGTCTGAAATGATGGGGACTCATGGAAGCTTACTAGGTGAAAGAGAAGAAACTAGCCATAAGAAAGAAGTTCCTACTGTACAGGTACTTATTTTTTAAATAATTATTTTGATTTGTAATTTATTCTACATTTTTCTCTTGTGAATGGTAATACTAAAATTACAAAATAGATTTTACTTATTAAAATAATATTTTTATCAATTTTTTTAATAATTTATAGTTAGTTAATTGCCCAATGAAAAATGCTGTTATAAGATGTACATTAGTAACGTCAGATGAAGAGAGGAGGTTTCCTCATGCTCATCATTTAGTGAGGAAAAATGGTATCATGGATCAAGATGATCCACACGATATTGATGTTTCTGATGAAAATGATTACGTTGCAATGTATGTAAAGTATTAACAGTATGCATCAAGGGGATGTATGCTGAGAATATAAAATAATAAATTTTATTCATTTTTTTTTTCAAACAGGTTTTGCAATATGGGAATTATACACACAGCTAAAAAGAATATAAAAGAAGAAATTATAAGAAAAAGGAAGGTAGAAATTATAGAGGAAAAAAAGAGAAATAATAAACCTACTACCATAACTACCAAAGAAGATATGGAGGTTTGTTGTTTCTTTAGTAGTTCAGATACAAATTTATATTTAATCTTTATTTTTGATAAATTTTATATAATATTTTAAAATTTAGATGAAACTGGAAGCAGAGAAAGCCCAAAAATGGATGAATTTGAACAGTGTTGCTCTCTGTTTTCAAGGTTTTTGTTATGGAGAAAATGGTGTACTGTACCCAATAACGGATAAAATATATTCTCGGTCCATTAATAATTTAAGTAAGTCAATATAAGGTTTTGAATAGTACATTGTGACATTGGTATGGACGGTGATTATTTACCGCATAAGACGTTTTTTGCACGAAAAAACCGAGTGAGAAAAGTCGAATGCGGTAAAAATCATCTTACACACGAGTTTCATACAGTATTTTATACGACGAAAGCTTAAAAATCATGACGCAGTTACGATTTTTAGGTTAGAGTGGTATAAAGATGATTAGTTTTTAAACTGTGATTTATTCCTTTCTAAGTTGTGTAAAATTTTATATCTGCAGAAAGTGCACTTACTGGAGAACTTAAAATATGTCGAATTGATAAGAATGTAAGTTCTTGTGAGGGAAATGAGGAAATTTGGTTATTGGTTGAAAAAGTTGGAAAAAGTACGTATATTCATTTAATAAACGTTAAATTCATTTAATAATACAATAAAGTTTTGAATATCCAAATATATTTTTTCAGAAAATATAAAAGTAAAATTTTACGAAGTTGATAAGGACGATAATATAATTTGGGATGCAGAAGGACGATTTTCAGAATTGGATGTCCACCATCAATATGCAATCGTTTTCAAGTAAGTTAAAAATAAAATATTTTATAAAAAAAATGAAAGTGAACCATGATGCAATTCCATTTACCTAATGAGTATATAATAAGTGGATGATTTACATATAATAAGTATTGTAATCTTTTTAAATTTACAGGACTCCTCCGTATAAAGATTTAAACATAACGACTCCAAAAGAAGTGTACTTGAAATTAGAAAGGCCATCAGATGGAGAAGTTTCTAATCCTATGACGTTTAGATACAAACCATCGGACAAACTTTTAAGTATGTCAATATTTCTCAATTATTTAATAAACATAATTTATGTGTAGATTTTTAATATTGAAAAAAATTAACAGATAGAAAACGTCCGCGCATGTCATCGTCGTCAAGTTTGGAATTTGCTGAAAAAGATTCAACTCCTGCTATAGGAATTTGTATGCCTTTTGCTGAGACATGTATGACCTTGCCAGATAACATTTCCCTTTCAGAGGAATTGAAAAAAATGTTGGATGAAGACACTGGTTGTGATTCTGAAGAATTAAGAAAATATTTTAGCAAGTCAAGGATAGAAGGTAGAAAGCTTGATTATAAATTATTATCATTGTAATATACAGTAAACAAATTTTTATCTATTTCTTATTTGCAGAATACTTAAGTCTTTTTAATCCTTGCCTTAGTCCTGGTCTTAAGATAGATGGTGGAGGTCCTTCTGGAGGCGACAAATCTCAAGAAGTAAGTCTTTCTTAAAATTAACATAAATTTTTTATGATGAGAATTTGGAAATATTCATTTTTTATTTTATGTTGAAAATTTATCAAAACAAAAATTATTATTTTATACTTTTCTGAATTCCTTAATACTACAGTCCTTATTCAACATTTTGCTAGTCCTAGATCTGCTTGAGAAATCATCTAATATTGATTCAAAACCTGCCATTTTATTCATTCATATCAGTTATTTATGTTTTGTAATAGTACAGAAGTTCAAGCGCGCGCGCGCGCGTGTGTGTGTGTGTGTGTGTATGTGTGTGCGCCATCTCAATTTTTTTAATAAATGATGTATATAAATTTTTTGTTACTTTTTGCTTCCGTAATTCTCATAAAGTTTAATGTTTCTACTTATCAACATATATGATTTATTTAATTTTAAGGCCTACTTACCTCAATCTATTTATAAGGTATCTTCATAATTTTGTATTCTATGTAGCTAACAAAGCCTTATATGTCAACTTTGCTTTCAGAATTTCGCGAAAGGTGCTCTCCGAAAGATTATTCAAATTCTGAAAGAAACAGATCCTAACAGTACTTCGAAATTAACGGCTCTTTATAAAATAAAGAATTTACTGCAAGAAACAACAAATTACGGGGACACTCCACTACACTTTTCCTTACGAAACGAAGAGTACGAGTCAGTCAAATGCATTCTTTTTATTCTTGGTAGTGACCCATCGTTCAAAAGCATTATAAATTCACAAAACAGTGCTGGAAAGGTAAAATTTAACCGCCGTTTAATGGAAGTCGTTAACTGACCTAGTGTATTCACTAATCTTTTGGTATTATCGTTATCAGACACCACTTCACCTGGCAGTTCTACAAAATCAGCCTGAAATAGTTCAGGCGCTCCTGAAACTTGGTGCTGATCCGAACAAAGGTGACGAGGAGGATGCTTCCTCTCTACACAATGCAGTCATAGGTAAGCTATTTAATTCACAACTTCGCAAAATTAAATTCTTTTCAAATATGTAATGAAATTATTTTCACGAACGCAAATCAGTAAGCGCAAACGAGTGTATCGAGGTGCTGCTCAAATCAGGGGTTAAGCTGAACTTGGAGGCGCACACGGAATCCGGCTGGTCGGCCCTGCACCTCGCCGCCAAATCCGGTTCTCTGTACGCGGTTCACGCCCTTGTAGAGGCGGGTGCTGACGTCAATGCCACAGACATGTCCTATGGCCGAACGCCGCTCCATATCGCCGTTGATAGCAACCACAAGCACATCGTCATTTACTTATTAACCAAGGTAAGCGTGAATTTCAGCGCAAAAGTTCTAGTAACCACAACGAATTATCAGAAAAAATATATCTTGTATACTATTTATGTTGCTAGACGAAAGCTAATGTGAATCTGAAAAATTTCGGAGGTAACACTGCGCTACACAGCGCAGTCGTCAAAGGTGGTAAATGTGCCGAGGAGCTCATTACAATCCTGAAAAAGCACGGAGCTGATCCAACTTTGAGAAATAATACCATTAACCGAGACGATGAAGATGATGATAGCAACAACGTGAGTTTTTCAAGTGATTGTATAAAGAAAATCAAAGGCATATAGTAATTTAAAAATATCCATTTTTAGGCATCACCCCAACCAGTAGTAGCAGCCAACAGTGCCTTCGAACCTACCATTAAGAGTGAGAACAGTGATTCTGAAGACGACGAACCTCGAGCAGGAGAATCTTCGTTTGATCTTGCAAAGAATGATCCCAAGGTAAAATTATTACAAGTCTTTAAAGTTGTTTAGGACACTGGCAAAAGTTAGTTTTTCACGTTAAAACTGCGATAAATAATTATGTAAAGGAATTGATCAATTTTCAGTTCTCCCGATTTATATACAAATGCAATTTGAATATTAACCCGAGTAAAAAAAAGTTATATATAATTTTATATGGTTATATATTGAATTTGACCTTACATAAGCATATATGATCATATATCTATGTACACAATCATTATATATGATCATGTATGACCATGTATACTTCTATATGAGTACATATCATCATATATTGTCAGATAAAACCATATATAAAAGCGTGATGTAGTATTGAAAATTTTTCATACATATGATGATATATAGTTATACATGACAATATGTTATTATGTATTAACATGTATTAGTATATATGATCATATCTACTTATATAAGATCAAATTCAATATATAATTGTAGAAACTGTAACTGTTTCAAATCGTAAAAATACAGTCATTTAAACGTAATGACGATTTTAAACACTTCCAGTTCCGATTTTTAAAATTTTCTTTTGATTTGTGACTTAAAGCTTATAATATTCCAATTTTACTTATATATAGATCGGGAGAACTAAAAATTAATTAATTGCTCTACATAATTATTTATCGCAGTTTAAACGTGAATAACTTTTGGCAGGAAGCTTAGGTAATTAAATAAACATAATTTAAAGCATCCAAATAATAAATCTCTTCCAATCAGCTAACGCAACTGTTGCAAGAGAAGCCACCGGTCCAACCGATGGCGGAGGAACTCGACCTCAAGGAGGAATCAGAGGATGAGATGATGCTGCAGGATCGTGCGATGATGATGATGACGATATCGAAGCCTAACCCGGCTGCCCAAAGCAAGCGCACTGTCCCATCGGGACGCCCAGTGCAAACACCTGCGAAGGTCATGACGAGGATCCCCGCTAAGCAGATAACGCCAAAGCAGCAACTGACGCCAAAGCTGACGCCAAAGCAGCAGTTGACGCCAAAGCAGCAGTTGACGCCAAAGCAGCAATTGACACCAAATCAGCAACTGCCGCCGTGGCAGAACGAGGAGAAGCTGACGGATGAGCACGTAAATAGGGTGACGGGAATTCTAGACAGAACTGGTGGCTGGGAGCGACTGGCCAATCACACGAACCACGGCTCGCTCGTACGACTTTACAAGAAAACATCGAGCCCGTCTACCGCATTATTCGGCAAAATCAGAGTACGTGTTTTGTTTATCCTTAGACATTTGATGTAATGGTAAAAGTAGAATTGGTTTTATAAAAATGTCTTTTTGTTATACAGTTGCAGAATCCAGATATTACGGTAACGCAAGTGAAGAAGTATTTGATAGAAGTCCAGGCCTACGAAGCTGCAACCGCTTTGGAGAATAAATAAAGTTTATAAGTTTGATAAATAGGACCAATGTATATTTTTGTAAGTTTATGTCGTTTGTTACTGTATTATAGGTATTATTATTTCTAAGACGTTACTTAAATTATACAAATAAATAAAGCTATTGCGTAAATACAGTTTTTTATTCGCATACCCTTGATACTAATAATAACAAATAATATTGTGTTTCTTACCTACCATAAAATTGATTGAATGCCATTACGATTCTACTAATTTATTGTGGTAGAAGTAACAGATAATGCTTTCAACAACATGTAAAATATATAGCTATACCTTTAATCACACTGTAAAAGAATCACAAGGCACTATAGTAATTCTTTAAAAAAAATCGAATTACTGCACTCAATGACGCAAAGTAACTTTTTTAATTGTATTACTATACCAAACACTATAATATTACCAGAGAAATAGTGATTTTTCTTCTTGAGAACGTAAGTTTGATTTGTAAAAGTTCTAGTGAAAGTGAAAGATTTTAGTAACATGATTGTAAAATCGCAGTTCTTAAGGAAAATTTACTACATTAAATGTAATAATTTTAGAACACAGCTATTTTGCTTTCTCAAAGAGAAAGCTTCGTAACGGTGTAAATTTTCGAATGAAAGATTTTGATGAATTTTGATGAATTTCGATGTTTTTGAAGTCCTTGAGTCAGAATAATAGGTTTTTGAAAAATGTATGTATGTATGTATGAAGATATAAATTGAAGGAATGGGCGGAATTAGCTGAACTTTCGCATGCACCTTAGGTATGTCTTAATTTAGAACTGATTAAATTTTGGAGTAAAATGGATGACTTTAAGGTCTTATTTAAAACAAAAACAATTTTGCAAAAATTCATTTTTTTTTAAATAATTTTTTTTTTAGTTTGTTTGAAAGATATTTAAAATGGAGACCGATATTCTTAAAGTACATTTGATTTCTTTCTAAATTATGTATTCTAAAACTACTCACGAGTTATTTTTTACTTAAAAATGCGGATTTGAAAAAGTAGGTACTTTTTAGAAAAATTAACTCATTTTTTAATTTGCAATTTAATAATTATTACATAACTACTTTAAATATAAATTTCTAGATCATTTTAATAATGTATTTATGAAAAATCAGATATGTCGACAGAATGAAATTTTTATATTAAAATATACGTTTCAAAAAATTATTTGATGTAATTTATCAATTCTCTTTGAGACAGCATTCTGCTAAAGCAGACAAGCAGTTAGCAGCGTTTTTTGTTTTTTTACTGTGCAGCATTTTAAATATGGAGTAATATTTAATTTTGAATCAATGAATAACAATTAACTCTTTCGTAGAAAATATAATTTTATTAAATAAGTGCTCGTTGAGGCGACGTATATATACTATATTTCATGTAATAACGCCATATTTTGTTTCTCTTTGAACTAAAATTTTCGTAGAACTTTAATTAATTAATAATATTATTATACTCATTAGTACAGAAAACATTAATATTATGATGTAATATGAAACATATTTGCCCTTGGCGATTTGCTCTGACCCTCGGATAGATAAAGGAGAATGTCCATTATAATTTTCTGGTTACAATCTAGGAGCCCTATATCATTATTTATATTATAAAATGATACAAAATTCGTCACAACGGTTGGAATTAATTTCTATTATCTTTGTTATCGCTCTTTTGTTTAAAAAAAGTGAACTCAAATAATATTAGTTGTAAGGACTCATTTAATAACGACGGACCACAAAAAAAAAGTTTCCGACCCAGAGTCGGTCAAGAGGTGGATTTTTACGTGTATTTTAATCCGCTGAACATAAATCTGGTGTCAGGATTGCTGCATCATAACATTCATTTTTCTTTAAAATCGCCTAAAACTGATCACAAATTAAGACAAATTGACTTTTTCATAACTTTGGAGAGATTAATAAAATTAATATGATTTTCATGTAAGAATCACTCTATCACTCGATTTCATCAAGACATAAAAGAAATTGAAAAAAAGATACTTATAGGTAGATAGAGACATTTATATGATGTCACACTGCTGCTGATTGCTTAAAAGAGGAACCGAGGTGAAACGTAACGTCATTTGAAAACAAAAGGTTTCGCTACAAACAAAAAAAGTAACACGTTTTTCAATCGAAAGATGGTGGGGCAATACTAAAGTCGGATTCGTGTTGGTTGTATTGGCCGTAAGGTCAAAAGTTAGTTTTTCACGTTAAACTGCGATAAATAATTATTTAAAGCAATTGATCAATGCAATCAATATATTAATGTCATTGGAACATTATAAGCTTTAAAAATAAAAAATCAAAGCAAAATTGTGAACTAAGCACTATTTTTTTTTTTAAATCGTCATTACGCTGGAATTTATAATGCATTTTGACTGATTTCGACGATTTTAAGAAAATAGTGCCTCGAGTTTACAATTTTGCTTTGATTTTTTTATTTCTAAAGTTTATAATATTCCAATTGCATTAATATATTGACCGCGTGAACTAAACGTGAAAAACGTTTGGCAGGGACCTTGCGTAAAAAATCGCCCCTCTGTTCATAACAACTCTATATGGATTTCTCCAAACCCATAAAATAGTCGATTTTTCGTAATTTCGGTTAAATTTTACCACGGAAAAAATTGTTGAGTGATGGAGCAATTGTGAGATCGCCCGCCCAAAAATGATTTCGTAGCCCATATATTTGCAACAGTATATAGGCAATATATTGGCAATATATTTGTCACACTGCCCACATTAGTGCAGTACATATTGGCTACACCGTTTCCCATATCACGTCCACATTCGAGGCATATTTCTTTTTCTCAAAGCGTGTGCCACATATAAGTATTATGTGGGAAAACTATGGCCCATATTCGGCTGCGGCACCGGAGCCACA
The DNA here is from genome assembly GCA_030522905.1 of Torymus flavipes. Lineage (NCBI taxonomy): Eukaryota > Metazoa > Arthropoda > Insecta > Hymenoptera > Torymidae > Torymus > Torymus flavipes. Next base: position 61,661 of record JAPYZO010000706.1, on the reverse strand, counting down.
TATGGCCCATACATTGCCCCCAAATTTTTTTACGCGGGCGGATCTGTGTTGAGCGGACCAAAAGTGATATAGAAATATAAGTATCGGGTTTGTGGGGAGCGACTTTCGTTTGTGCCGGTGTATATTACGTAAAGTACATTGATATCCCTGTTTTAGTGGTTTTTTCAAACACACAGTGCTTGGTATTTCAATTCATTATTAATTACAGATTAGTATTTTGTGACACAAATTTATCATACATTAATCATTGTAATAATTACTAAATATACGTACATATCAATTTAACTGATGTTTGTGATAAAGGAAGAGCTCGGACAGCCAATGAATACTGTTTTAGCAATATTCATTAATTCAAATGGATTACACTGAAAGTGCAATTATGTTTACAATTTGACACTAAAATCCGATACCAATAAACGATAAGTAAATCAATGTTCTATTAATATTTTGAAATAAACATTAATTATCCTTGTCATCTACAAAATTCGCGTACATATTCATTTCTCTCGAATAAACTAATGTTTTTCAACTATACGCTAAGCCGCAGACTTGGGGTTTCCAGCCCTAACCAGTATAAAACTACTCACTATAGTGATCCGCCGTCTGACCGGGCCAAGTCCGTTACTACTCATATAGAATAGCATATATTATTTTATTGGAAAACGTTGTTACGTCAGGCTCGCAAAGATAAGCCAAGTATGAAGTACAGCGACTCGTCCCTTGATGAAAAAAAGCAAATATCCTCCCCCAAAAAGGCTCGCTCGTTCTGCAAGTATGTCAAGCCTTTCTCCCTCGCCCAGCAACGGACAATCCTGGGAACAACGGCAGCGGTAGCCGCCGAAAAAGATAATACCTATCCCGCATATATACGCGAGAGCGCGCATCCCCGGCCAACTTTCCTCTCTCACCCTCTCGCGATCCACTAGCAACGCGCAGGCGCGCGTGCTCCATAAGTACCGCCATGCTGCAGCTTTCCGCGCATCGTCGAAATGTTCGCCGTCCTCGCCAAAAACCTTCCCTTTTCCCAATACTTTCGGCTCCTCTGCTTCTCTGCCTCAGCCCCGTCCTCGCATTCGCCAAGCCCTCACGATTCCCCGCCGACAAAGAGCACGACAGCCAAGCAGCAGCAGCAGCGGTGGCAGCAGCAGCAGCAGCAGCAGCAGCACGAGGTGGGGGGTGGCGCTAGCAGCGAGAGCGCGCGATTTTTCCCCGGGCAGATAGTCGGATTTTATTCTGCGCATGGAAAGCAATTTTGCCCAATCATAAATAGGGCTATTGTGGGGGGACACACGGCGCGCACTCGGCGCCGTCTCTCTCCCTCACTCGCAGCCTCGCTCTCTCCCTCTCCCTCTCTCTCTCTCACTCATGTGTGTGAGTACGTGTGGATATCTGCGGTACGTGCAGAGCGCGAAGGGGCCACGGTGGAGAGTTTTCTCGCGGCTCTAGTGCGTGTCGCGCCGCGGGCCCGCGAGTTCCTCGCGCAGAGGTGCACGTCGCCCTTCGCCCGCACTCTGGAGCTGCCCGATACCCTGGAGCTATGATCCACGACAGATAGAGAGAGAGAGAGAGAGAGAGAGAGAGGGGGAGGGTGCACACAGCGAGGTGCGAGAGAGACGACGACGACGACAACGACACGTAAATATACACATATATCCACTTGTGCACTCCTGACGTGAGCGAGTATCCTTTTTCCTCTTGCCCTCCTTTCTCTCTTGCACGGCCCTGCCGCAGCTGCAATCTTCGTCGCACCATTCCATTCCGCCGTGCCTATATGCGCGCGCGCAGCAGCAGCAGCAGCATCGTCGCGAGCCAACAGCGGATGTCCTGCCCGTTGTCCTAGTGTTTTTGCACACTTTTATGTAGAGCGCAGTTGCACGAATATACACACACACAAACATACTACTTAAATATATGGCTCGTACGAGCTGGCTCGAGGGACGCGCGCGCGGGCTGCACCGAATGATTTATGACGTCGCGCGGAGGCTGCAGTAGCGAGAGAAAGAGAGAGAGAGAGAGAGATGCGTGTGCTTGTATATATAGCGCGACACGCGCTGACACGCGCGTATATATGCACACCTACGCGTATATATATGTGCCTTTGGTTTGGGGTTCCCGCCGCTCTACTTCTTACCTATAGTGTGCGTGTGTACATCCTTGTTTACGCGTAGGTATATACGATTACGGGGGGTTGTTCTTTTATCGTTGCTGAGGGGGCTCGTGGTCGAAGGATAAAATGTCATTCTGCAAATCGCTGCGCGATGATGATATCTCCTTGCTTTTATTTTCAGAGCTTGCGATGAAAAGCTTTGGCAAATCGAATGATGAGTTATTTAGAAATGTCATTACTGCGACCAGAAAAGGAACTTAGTTTTTTATTCGTGATTACTTGCCCTTGTCTTATAAGTGCATAAAATGATTGATTATTAAAAGTCGGCGATTAGATTTTGTTAGTACATGTAGTAAATGTATAATGCGGTTAGAGTATTTCATCTGAAAAGTATGTCTGACTATGTACGGAGTGTTTCTACTTCTTTTCCTTATTTCTCTCTCTCTCTCGCTCGTTCTCGCTCTCGCTCTGTCTCTGCTATGGTGACATATTACATGACCATATCAATTCCCATTTGTATGGTTTAAACGATAATTTCAATAGGAGTAATAATAAACATGTAAATAATTTGTCATTGGAAATTTATGTGTATGTCTGATTTAATGTAGCACGCTCAAAAGAGCCTTGTAATTCATTTTTAATATTAATACAACTTTTCTATTAATAAAAATAATCAAAATCATAAGCGTCATAGCACTATCACTATTGTTAACTGAATAAAAATAGTACATTATGCACCAAGGACGTAAAATGTATCGTTCTCGGCGAATGCGAGCTTTGGGGCCGAGCGTTACGAGGCCGCCAAAGATGCACGAGTAGAGTGAGAATGATACAATGTGCGTCCATGGTGGTTTATAGGTACTACTTTTTTGTCCGAAGGCTGTAAAATGAATCTTCGCGCCCCATGTGGGAGTCCCAAAATACTAAATGTATTACATTACTTTACATTGAGCCTCAATAAAGGCCGTAAAAATTCATAAAAATTATTTTTTATATAGAATTGTAGTCTGTCCGATATTTAATCAAGTTTTATATTCTGCATAATACAAAAAAGTGTATCACTTTGCCGGTTAAACAAAATAAATTTATCATCGAAATAAACATTGACTTGAAATTTTAATATACAATTTCATTGAAATAAATAAATTGGAATTAAAATATTCAGAAGCGATAAAAATTACAAAGTTTTAAAATTGTACGAGGTATCATCAGTTTCTGTTATCATACTAATACAGGTCGTAATTACTTAAAAAAAATACCATTATAATGTAAAACAAACGTAAGAAAAATTATTTTGTATTATTTGCTAATTCATATATAAATTTCATTAGACAGTTTTGGAATTCGTATAAAGAAAATTAAGCTCTTCCCAGTAAATCCGATGATTCCCATTGTTACAGAATTTAAAAAGAAACGAAATATATCTCACCCAAGCGAAATGCTCACGTTCTATATATAAAATATCGCATTGTACAAGCGCTATCATGACGAAATTTTAATGAGTTTGGCGAATGTTATTCGTTAAATATTATACAGCGTGTTAGCATGACGAAATTGCAATCTATAATTTGAGCGCTGTAAATTTCAGCCAGAATAATTCGCGCGCGCGTGCGTTTGAGATCGATATGCGCACCTACACGCCAGAGGAAGTACACACGTAATATTTTGTCGCTTGATATTTAAATTTCAATATTCTATGCATTTATTTAATAACGATGATTCAATTTAACGTTCCCGTATTTGCAAGCCTCGAATTGCTTTAACGCGCCACCCTCGCTTTAAATACAAATCATAATTCTCAATCCTTTTTCCATATTTGCCAGAGCAAATTTGAAGTATCGTTTGGGCATTAATGTAATTGAAAATCGATCGCACACTAGCTAGTAGTGCATACGTAGATAGAATGTTGATCAATAAGCTTTACGCTTTTTTTCAGTTTTTTTTTAGTCTTGGAAATTGGACAGATTATCGCGAAATGCAATTGTCGAGTTTAATACCTGACGTTTCAATAAAAATCTAAACAATTGTTTTACCTACATGAAATCGAAATTCTCGTGCGCACTGTATGGAATCATCGATTTGGCTAATTTCACGCATTCGCCGGGGCTTTAGTCCATTGTTTATTAATATAATTGACACTCTAATCAATTATGTACCGGTGATGCGAAAATGGTATTTATGCTCGCTAAACAAATCGCTTAGAATCCATTTAATTATGAATTATATTTAAGCGTAAATATTTACAAACTCAGTGCCGTTCAGTAGTTAAAGCGTCACGCGGTCACACAGTATTTTGTTTTGTACTTTGTGTAAATGCTGAAATACTACTGAAAAATTAAAATATCTAATACGCGAAAAATCTCTTCCTTTCTCCCAATGTATCGCCTTTGACGATGATAACTCTTGCTGAAATTATTAAAATTTACTTGCTGAAAACTGTTACCTGTGGAAGCAGTCCGTACGCGAGTTTGGTCGCATGCATAAGTGTTTCTAAACGTAACAAAAAACAAATCTTTAAAGATTGATTTTTTCTGAAAAGTAGATTTCTCAAAATTAAAAAAAAAGCCGTCATAATTATACAAATTTCACACCATGCAGTACCAAATTCTACAGACGAATTATATTTATTTATTTATTCATTTATTGGTAATAAAACGGGCACTATAGGGGGGTCATATACAAGTTTTTGTTGATACGAAATACATTATATTTTTTGACAAAAAGTGTCTAAATACATTGTCAAAACATCCAAGCTCACCCAAGAATTTTTTGGTTATGATATCTTTAATAATTCCAAAAATGCTTCTCTTTAAAAGTGTAACATGTACACGACGGTCGAAACAATAACTGTGTGCTCGAAAGATTAATTCCAAATAATTGCCAATGTAGATCTGAAAATACAACATTAATTTCCATCAAGAAATAAGATTTTCAAGAAAATGAGTCTGTGTTTAAAAGATGAGACACTGTGTGTCACACGATAGTGTGAACAAGTATAGCGATATAATTATACCTTTTATCTTGGGCGCTATAAAAATTCGAAGATTGCTTCGAAGCTTTTAAAATTCGAAGATTGCTTCGATTCTTCTCGAGTAAAAATGAATTCCAGACATGAAGTCAGGGCCTGCACAGGCCTCAGGGTGTTCATAGGATTTCCATGATTCCCAGGCATATGACATGGCACAAATCCGGGCCTAAACAGGCAGTCTACACTACTTTTTTCCTATATTGTCAATGTACGGGTCTTCAAAAGTTAGGAGCACCATCCGGATGATACTTGGAAAAATCGGGAACATGTGTAGGTTTAAATAAGTATATAATGATCATCAATCATCCTTAATTGTCAGGGCCTATTCTTTACCGCGTCACATGCCCGTATAATACGACTATCCATACCGTATACAGGATCTACATATTACTTGGGCAGGGCTGGATGAATTTCTATTCGAATTCGATTGCGTCGAAGCTTCGAAAAGTTAGGAGCTGTACTTTGATCCTTCTGGCAAAAAATAATATATGAGTATTTATATATGTATAAATGTGACATATATTTTTCTCAATATCAAGTGCTAGCTAATTTAAGTGTTGCGTCATAATAAGACTTTTTAAAAAAATGAACTATATCTAGCAGTTATTTCGAGGGTATGGGACGCGCACGATATTTTCGTTTTTCGATATCGATGAAACGTGTCCTGCTACTGCTAGGCTAATCCCGTACTGAGAGACCGGGTCTGGCTAAAATATCGATTCACGGTTGGAATATAATTTAAATACCACTTACATATCGCCTCGCTGAAATTCAGTAAAAATATCATTTCTATTTTAGAGATAGCCGCAGGATATCCACTACCATAATCGATTTTAGTTAACTGAGGTATTTAAATTCGATTTATGGAAAACTCGATTGTTTGAAACTATAATTTCATTCGTATTTTTCCGGCAATCATACGTCATATTACATTATTTCCTAAATTAACAGAAAAATTAAATTTTCAAGCACACTAACATAATCCAAATGCGCTACGCGTTATGAATATAATTCTATTCTATTCTAATTCTTCATTATTATTCCATAATCAGATAATTTAAAAAAAAAAATTAATCTTTATATTTTTAGTTAATGATTTAGTTTTGAATAGTTTTAAATATAGTTAAGAATGAAGATTCAATTTAAAAAATTTAAATGTAGCAGAAGTATCGGATCTTCGCGCCTATTTCGGCTATCATTCTTTTAAGAGCGGATATATAAAGTGCTTGAATTTAGCACTGCCACTGAACATCGAACGTCATTATCAGCTTTGACCAAGTTATACACATAATTAACGATTATACTTTTACAAAACCAAGATAAACCTAAATTATTCTTTATTTATTTACAAATTTTATGCTTTATCAATATTCTTCAAAATCACAATTTTATAGTAGATAATGGTTTTTGAAGTATGTAAGAGCTATAGTATTGTTAAATTCGCCCAGCCTTAATGGATGGTTCTATATGTTTTCTACGTGTTTGATGAAAAACCTGTGCGCCCCCTAGCGTCCCCCAAAAACACCAACACATAAAAAGATGATTTCCTTCCAAGTTGAAACTAGCATTAAAGAATAAGAAAATTGACCCACAGATGGAATATGGGATCAGGACGCGTGGCCTCGGGGGTACCGGCGGCGGCGGTGGGGCCCTCAACGGCTGGTTCGAGAGCGCGGCCGCCGCCTACGGGAGTCCGCTAGCTGCCTACCAGTTCCTCAACTCCCTGCAGTCGCTGCAAAGCCTCCAATCGAGCACCACCGCAGCCGCCGCGATGGAACTCGTCTGGAAGCCCAGCAAGCGTGAGCCGCCCGACGACGAGGAGGACAACGAGGATGAAGGCGATCCGGCCGAGGAGGACGGGCCAACAGGACAAACGAGTGAGAGTCAAGTGGAAGGCGACGGGGAGGATGATGAGAATGCGGGAGGGGATGTGGAGGATGACAAAATGGAGAATAACAACGAGGAAGAGCGGGAAGACGGGGAGAGCAGGCGCGGAGACGAGGAGGAGGAAAACGAAGTCAGCGTTGAAAGCTGGGTAAGTTGAATAATGTTTGGCATGTGGCTTAATTATTATTATGCGTCGGTACAGAAAGACAATAATTTTGCACAGGATGCACAGATGCCAGTGCTGAGCAGCTGGATGCTGGGCGCATATACGTCGATGCTGGGCAGGTTGTCCGCCGCCACAGCAGCTCTCGAGGCGGCCGAAGCTTCCAATCTGACGTCAGACAGTGACTCGGAGAGCGATCATTCTTCGTACACGGACATGTTGTGAGTGGAGCAAAGTGCAAAATGAAGCTCTCCTTTCAAAATGATGCATAAAAGCCAACCCCTAAACTCGACATTTTTATTAATCCCTTAACTGCCAATGGATGTGCATTTTTAAATAACCTTGACAATTTTTGAAGGCTTTGGCCACTATTTGATATAGGGGAGACCAGGGCGAGTTGGCTACAGCAATATACTTTAGAGATCAGCGCTGTGCTTTAAAGTGCCACCTTTACGCGCGTTTAAATTTACAAGCCCGCGCAAAAATAAAAGTTCTATAATAAAATATTAATCAGTAATATTAATGTTGATTTATATTATAGAGCTTACTCTGAGCTTTTACAACATACATATCACATTTTTGAAATTGTAACTAGCACATGCACGTAAATTATGTTTGAAATTATGTCTTACGCGTCGATACACGTATACGAATATGAAAAAATGAAATAAGCAAGACGTCTGATTACAATACGACGCCGATTAGCACAAGTTCGTGGCTCGTTGGTAGTATTTCAGACTCGCAATTCGGTGACTCTGGTTCAATCCCAGGGTCCGCCACTTTTTCATTATTAAAATTTGTGATAGCTCACTCGTAACATTTTGGCGCCCAACGAACGTAACATATCTATACGTAACTTGTGATGGACCCTCAGGGCAATTAATTTGGTTCAATTTGATCTTTTTATTCGTTTCTAAATGTTTCTCTTTTATAAAAATTGTATATTGATCTATTTATTTATCTTGTTTACATTTGATATGAAATATAACCATACACTTAAAGTATGTTTAAATTATTGAAATTTAAATAAAAAAAATAATCATAATAAGTCTGTTTGGGTGAATGATTAGTGTAAAATTTCTTGTTAATCAACTTGTCCCAACCTAAGAGCCAACGAGCCGAATTGACGGAACAAAGAGATGATAAAAATGTATTTGTATTTAAAAAAAATCCTTGTTTTAAACTAGTGTGAGAGCTTTAAATATCAATATTAGATTTTTTCCAAAAGGTAGTTAGGAATTGGAAAAAAATTATAATGTAGAAAGTGGGCCAACTCTCAACGGTCTCCCCTACTTCGAACTGATGTCAGTTGTTGACAAGTGAACAAAAGTGTATAATCGGTGTAAAATCCAGCCCAACTCCGTAAGAAGAAAGCAGTAAAGAAATGAAATGTAATAAAATCTCTCTATTCCGATAGCTCCCGAGACAGCAGCCCAAGCAGCGGCGTGCGTCAGGCGGACAGTCTGTCCAAGAGCAGCGCGAGACAGCCGAAGAAGAAGCGGACGAGCGATTGCAAATCGCGGACCGCGGCGGGCAAGAACACAAGCAAGGACGAGGCCTCGTCTTCGGAGTTGGCTGCGAGCGGCACCGGCCAGGGCAAGAAGCGCTCGCTGGCCCTGCAGCGCGTCAGGTATAGGTACTCGATCTTTCTCATTATTAGAAAAGCCCGGAGAAGACGTGTTTACGAATTATTTCGCAATATAAATGGTTGGTTTGTAGGTACGAAAGAGAGGAGTACCGCTGCTCGCTGTGCTCGTACGCCTGCACGATCGAGAAGGCCTTCCAGAGGCACCTGCGCGCTCACGCCCGGGGCACGGCCACGGAGTCGCGAGTCAGCTGCGCCGTCTGCGGGGCCGACCGCTCGTCCGAGGTCGACCTGAGCAAGCACATGCGCCGCCACCGGGACAACCGCTACTTCTGCTGCGACATCTGCATATTCCGCACTGTCCAGCTGAAAAAGGTAAATAGCTAGGTAGTCCCTCCATACAATGTACTTACGTCTGACCTCTTCGATATAGCTGATCCAGCACCGGCGCATGCATACCGGCGAGAAGCCTCACCTGTGCCCGCACTGCGCCTACCGGAGCGCCCGCCGGGATAACCTGCGCAGCCACGTGCGACGCGTCCACAAGAAGGAGAACCTCTACTGCGACACCTTCAGCCCGCGCGGCATGTTCATCTCGCCGAAGCTCCAGCGACCCTCGCTGCCGCCGCCGCCGCATCCCGAGGACGTGGACATGGACGAGCAGCCGGCGAGCCCGGCGCAGCCCTCGGAGGCAACCTCGAGCCCACCCTCCTCACCCGCTGCTGATCCTCCTATCCAGCAGCTCTCCTCAGAGTAGCCACCTCTATAAGCAATGTCGACAGCTTATAGGTAAACGGCTGTCCTCGCTTATTTCAATTGTACTACGTGACAAACTACAATCTTATCCATATACTCTTATGCAGTTCTTGGGTTGCTCTGGAAATTCCAACTGGAAAAATACTCGATTTCAAATCTCTATTACAAATTCTTTTCTCTTCGCTTCAAGCATCGATACTCAATAGCCATTTTTATTCCTACCAAGTACTATAAAGTGAATGTTTGAAAATATTACACAAAAGTCCATATGCTCTTTGATACTATACGATATTATACTGCTACACAGAATTAAGTCATACTTGAAAATATATTTTCCGCTTCATTACATGTATATAAAGCTATATTTGACGGTGCTCTGGTACTATTTAGCTGCTTGTGTTGAATAACTGTATATTACGTTGCTATTTAACGCGATAAACTAATAATGATGGTTTTTGATCTAGTAAAGCAGTGGCCAAAAATATAAGACTGTATCGCGAGGGACTGAAGTTACTCCAAGTTCTATTTATTATAATATATTCGCTATTTTGAATTAGCATTTTTGCAATTTAATTGTGATAATAAGCATAAGTGTTAGTATTTATCTTTGTTGAATAGTATTGTTACTATAAAATATTCGAATTCGTCAAGAGAAATTATATACTTGAAACGGTTTCTTTCCAAGATACTCAAGATGAGATTTTCCAGGATAAAACTAATAAAAAGCTCGAATGGTATAATACTTCCTTTTCCATGCATTGCAATGTACACTGCACTGCACACACGTATACGCAATCGCACTATTAATGTACGCGTCCGTCCGAAATTTCCGCGCTTTATACTTTTTACGTACACCCAGAATTAACTCGTCATGTTATTCTTTCAAGACGACTTTAGTGGCTTTTTAATGACAAGGATAACAGGAAAAACTTCTATTACGACACGCATTAATTGTGATGATTGAGTGATATTATTCTTATAGTCCTATAAGAGAGGCTATATATCTGAGATATATATTTTTTAACGAATATTCGTTTAAACGTAAGTACGAGATTAGTTGATTCGGTGATACACATGCTGACGTTCAGTACTGTTCTCTTTGGTGTTCTATAATGAGGATCTAATCGATAAATGGAGTACTTACACGATACAATAATGTAGATAATTTAACAAACGATAATTTAAGCGTTTATCTTTAAGGATTTTACGGTTCCTAAAAATATGTCCATATTTAACTACGCATAAATTTTTCACCCTATTGGTAAATTTTAACAAATTTTGAAAAAATATATGATTCTACCTAGTAGTGAATACATTTATTCTTAGTGTGTCATTAAAATGAAAAAAAAAAACAGATTTTGTTTTTTAAATTTTATTAAACATAAAATTAATTCATACCTAGTGAAATATTTTGATTTTCGAAGGAACCATAATGAATATTGATCGTACTTAATAAAAGGATAAAATATAACGTATATGAAATTTCGAACGTTCACAACGGCCGAAATGATTTTAGTGATGACTGTAAGAGTGAGAACTAAAAGGAACAGTAATTATAAATTTTTGGATGTATTAAATAGTTTAATCCGATTAAATCTGAAAATGACAAAAAACTTTCGTTCATCGTGGACGTTAGAAATTTCAAGTATCTAAAATATATGATATACGAGTTATTTAAGCATTTAAGGCCTAATCACGTTTAATCTACGAAAACTATTTAAGAATATGTATGATCTGTGATTATGTCATTCGTTTTTTTGATGAATGTGCTAAATAATTTGAATAAGACTGATAGGTACTTCAATGCGAAATTAATGAATGAAAACGAAATTCGTAAATTCAAGGAAAAGGTTCAATTATGATGTCTTGGGCTCTCTGGACTATATAAAATTGTGACTCTAAGATGTCACGAAAATACTACGAATAATTCGAATATGCCCAAATATTGATTCTTATTTTGAAAATTCATGAGAGTCAATTATAAAATTTGTTTCAAAAAAAATTTTTTACTTTTAAAAGATATTTTCCTCAATGACAGTACTGTTTGCTCATAAAAAGTTATAAATGATTTAATAATGCTCAATAAAATAAGTACAATTCAAAATCATAATAAGTAGAAACAGACGAAATCGCGAGATTGTATACAAGATAACTAAAAAAAATACGAGTGAATATAGAAAATATATATTTTGTCTGTTTCTAATCTCTTCTCCAAAAAATGACAGTATACATGATTATCCTTCATCTTTCGAATTTAAAATGCTAATGCCAAATCTCTTACAGCTAGAGTTTAAGAGATTTGGCGTGATGCAAAAGGTAATCTCTTACTCATTGCACAGAAGATTTTTAAATATTCTCCTTCCGAATAAATGTCATAATATAGAGTAGCCCTACGAGAATCGATGTCTTAGAAGAATTTCATCGAACGATTACACATAAAGTCATTAACGAGATTTTTCCTATGATATAACGTCACAGTAACTACTACGTGCCAATATTTTTCCGTCTACGATATTTCAAATAACAAATATATACATACAGAATCAGTGCGAGTACATATAAACAGATTATGCGATATTTCTCAAGGAAATGTTATGATTGCCATTATTCAGTCGTCCACTAATGCGTAAATAAATGTTTGAAGACGATAGAAGTGAGAAAATACAAAAATTCTCAAAGGAGGTTTACGTAAGTATTTGCACAGGAGAGAAGTAGAAAAAGAGAGAAATTCTCGAAGGCAGGTTTAATGAGGACAGTACATATAGTAATAAATGATCGAAGAATAATACATCGATGGATGTGATTTTATACATATAACGAAGTCAATGGACCTTTGAATTTTTGAATTTGTTGTTATTGTAACGAGATAAGGCTGTATTAACCGATATGTAATAATATTAAGCAAGTATACACGTACCGTAGAGGCAACGAAGAAGGCGCAAAACGGAAAGCTCAGCTGTCTGTGATTATGTTAACTGTATTGGGTGAATTTATTGTTATACGATGATAAAGTTACTGCTGCGACATTGATATTGAAGGAAGTGTTTTAAGTAATTGACATGGAAGGTATTCATTTTCAAGCTGATTTAATTTATAATTTCACCGGAAGTTTTTCAATCACTTAAAACACGTTTAAAAAATCCGTATTTTAAATGAGCACGCGAGAAAGTAGAAAACAAAATGTCGAAGTGTCAATTTTACACGTGTATTAATAGTTTTAAGTGAAGAAGCCAACAAGTACCCAATTCTCGTCACAAAATTCGCTACAATATTTGATTTCAGGCATATATTACTTATATAAAAGATATTTCGTTATGACATTTAAATAATTACTCAGATTATTGTATTCTAAAGTCACTATAAGAATATATTAAAGCCGTTCATTACTCAAGTATACGAATTAAATTTATCATTCGTATGTTCAATTTTAAATTTTATACAAGATTTTTAAAAAGTTTGTCGATTATTACGATAATCTGTAGAATAAAATTTTCTTAGGAAAGAATACCGCATTTTTTCAACGTACATAAATGTCAATATCTAAATGAAGTCAATACACTTCTAAAAATCTATTGATTTTCGATTTTCAAAATGTTGGAAAAGAATCGTAAGCTATATTGTGTTTTAAAAATAGGTATTCTTCCCTATTTCAAAAACCTCTATGTATATTAATCTTTTACTCGGATTTCCATAAGTGTGTGTGTATAACGTAGACTAACAACGAAAAAAATATTAGGGATAACAATGAACGTTGAAAAAAACTTGCCTTTAACTACGTCGAGTCGATAAACCGGCTTCGACAAATGAATATTTAATAAAACGGAGTAAGTGTAATTATTCCTAATCTAAAAATTATTTTCTCTCTTTTGAACTTAGTGATTTACGATTAATTGTACGATTATTGTATGATTATAGAGCGTGCAAATACGCCTGGTAGATGTTATCGAAATTTAAAACTGAAGTTGTAATTTTTACACCAAAATTAGTTTCCAGATTCTTTTATCAACCTACGTTAGATACCACTTGTTATTTGTTATCTAAAAAAAATCATTCCAAAGTTCTTTGAGCAAGATTAGAAGCCACATGTTAAATGATTCTTAAGCAGTACTTTATTGCTCCGATATAAGCTTCTTTTAACAGTTAACAATCCAATCTTGTTTGTGTAAATAAAGTCGATCTATGTGTGTAATATACAGCATTGCATTTGACTCTTGCATTTGACGATAACATTGGAAAAATTTTACTATTAAGACAAATAATAAATAAACCGAGACACACGTCGATACTGTTTTTTCAAACCGATGTCCATGCAAACACGTGCTACGACTCATACAATCTAAATGTGATAATATTTACTACATAAATTATATATATTATATAAATATACACCGAAAGAAAGACGACGAAGAAGAAAAAACAAATTATACGACTGTATAAAGCCTTGCGATTGAAGTGAGGAAGCGAATCAGCTTCGAAATGAAGTAGTCGCAAAAAGGAAGGTATAAAAAATAGCAAGCGCATGATTATAGTTTGTCTGCGCGCCCGCGAGTCACTTTGTTCCATCGGATATAGTTCAATTTTAACGAGTAAACAAATTATTAATGAAAGACTGTCAGAAAACTTTCATATACTTATTAATATATATAGGTATAAAATGTGTAAATTTGGAAACGTAAAATGTAAACACAAAATATCTATATGTATACATATATATGGAAATTTTCTGACAGTGAACGAATAAAAGTGCGAAGAAACCTGATGTGTATTTTAAAAGTTCAATGTACGCAGTTTATGAATAAATGATAAATCAGTCATTCACTTCTCCTTGTCTAATTTTATCATTGCTTATCAGTATAAGTTTGTACAAAACATTAATAATTAAACAGTTGATAGTAATTAAAAATGAAAATCGGTTTTACTCCAGTAATACCAACGATTTCAGGACTCTGTTTATCTACAATTTTGTATTTCAAGAAAAAACCTCTTTTACAGGTTGTAGTTCTTTACTGAATAGCGTGTAAAAGAGATATTTTCTCAAAATTCAAAATTTTTAACAGCACCAATATATATATAAGAATTAAAAAAAAACCCGCGTGCTGATATCTATACAACCTCCTTAATTAAAAACTTATACTGAGCTGACCCTCAAACTCACTGGAAAACAACGACGAAATTTTATTATTAGGTATATTTTAATTAATTTTATGAATTCACACTAAAAATGATTTTGGAAAAAAGAAAGGCCACCAGCTCGAGTAAATTATTACATGAAAACCGGAGTCCAAACCTCGCAGTCGTTTCAAGAGTTTTGGAACGTTCCTTTGTGAACCGAAAATTCGTAGGTACATGTGAAAAGACTTTTTCACTTGAGTATACTTACGGAATGTGTCCGTTATCTATCATGTTACGTATTTGAATTATTTGAATTATAAAATTATGTTTCTTGCAGACTCATCAATTATATTGTTCTCTGATAACAATGTTTACTAGTTTTCAATTTATTGTTCATTTACATAAACTTATACCTATGACTTACATACCTATATTCAACCAACATATTCTGCAAAGTTTTAATCCAGTATTAACATCGGCTACACTATTTACGAACGATTTATCTCACGACAAAAGACCCATAGGGACAACTCGGCCGCGCGCGTTAAAAAGGGGACCATTCACGAGTAATTTTCGTTCATTGAGTTTTTAGTTAGGAACCTTAGGAATAAGATAAAATTTACTTAACCCTTTAGTAAACCTTCATTTTGCTCTTTATTTACTTTTTTTAAATGATTTAATATACTAAATTAAGTCAAAATTAAGCACTAAGTACTGACTAATATATAATAACATAATAGAGATTCCATAATAAGGCTCCATTCCACTCCACTCCAATCCATCTGTTTCCGCTCCATTCCCGATTCTTATTTAGATTTTGTATGTAGTGACGAGAAACGAGCCATGATAGTATATAGAAAAACCTTGGTTAGATTGGAATGAGAAATAAGAATCGGGAATGGGGCGGATACGGAATGTATTGGTTTTTAAAATGGAGTGAAATAGAGAAATAGAGCGTTGGCGTTTGGCTCAATTAGTAAGGCGCTTGCCTTCGGAAACAAACGTCGCGGGGCGTGGATTCGAATCCCGGTCGGTCCAATTTTTTCAGCGGCGAAGATCCGAATCTATTTTTTCCCGCGGATTGTGCGCTTAAGGTTCTCGATGCGAGCTGTGATAGGCTGAGTGAGCTAGATGCGCTAAGTGCCCTACTAATCAAACAGTGTATCGCATATAGAGTATTAGAGGGTCAGTACTGGGACCTGGCCCAATCTGAAGCATAAATAGGATAACTTCACCATTGAATGAACATTTTCTTTAAATATATGAAAATATCAAGCTTTCTATGTATTGTTGATCTAATACATCTCACTAGATTTTGCTGGAGCTATTATAGTGCAACCAACCTTGATTTTAAAAATCATCACACTTCGTCTCCAGAAAACCATCAAGGAATTGTTTGTTAGAGATTATAAAACAGCTATGATTTTTAATCAAGGTTGGTTGCACTCATATAGTCCTAGCTCTAGCGAAATCTAGTGCGAATGTGCGATTTGTCTCTCTCTCTCTCTCTCTCTCTCTCTCTCCATCTCTCATGCATCTCTCTCGCAGGCTCATAAGCTTAGAACACACATACATATAGTTGACTATATGATCCCCGATGCCTCGTTTCGACTTGTCTACTTACTATCTCTGTCTCTGTTTACCACACGCTAAGCACTAAGCAGGGCCCAACAAAACGTGTTGGCGGAGTTGCGGTCGGAGTCCACAGCGGCTATATAGCTATATACATATACGCGCTCGCGCGCCAGAGATATATATCGATCGATCTCGCGGCGGGCGTGCGGAAAGCGAGCGAGCGAGCGAGAGAGAGAGGTCAGAAGAGCCGAGAAAGAGAGAGAGAGAGAGACCGTCGTTATACGTGTGTGTGTCATGTCGTGCGTTTGCGTATAATACTAATACATGCAGCACTGCAGGCAGCCCGTTGCCCGCGCCCGCCCGGGGCACACAGACACACTCGCGCGCGCGCTCGTCGTGTCGTCGTGGGACCGCAGCTGTCGCCGTCGTCATCACCGTCGCTCGCCTAGGCTTTTCCTCTCCGTAGTGTCAAGTACGCTACGTCGGCTGAGCTGATCCGCATTGCACAACAGCACGTTCGATCTATAAGGTAGGTAATATCTCTGTCTCTCTTACTCCGATGTGTTGTGTGTGCGGGCGCGCCGGACGTCCCTTGCTGCAGTGTCTGTCCGCTCACCACTCTTCTTTTTCTATATACTTACCGCTTTTTTTTTCTTCGCCAAGCGGGAATACGGGCGCGACAGCGACGTGCAGGTACTATAGGGGATATGCTGCATCGTCGCGTTCGGCTGCACGGCACCTGAAAGAGCCGCTAGCACGCAGTGCGATCAGCTGTTCGCGGCGGTGAGGTTTCCCCCCCGGGAGAAAGGTGTATCGGAGCGTGTGTACGAGCTGTTTCGTGGAGGTTCGTCATTACGGCCGGTTAATTGTCATCGATTTCGGTGCGGGTGAAAGGCATGGCCCTTAGGAGACCGAGCTTCTAGCGCCGTGGATTTGTTCATGTGAGGTGTGTTGTAAGGTTGGGTGTCATTACGGACCTCTCCTGGTTTATTGGATTTCTTGTGGATCACCTGATTGTGATTGTATTTCTACTAGATCCTGTCTTCTGGACAGCACTGTGAATTGCTCTGATTTGAAGCTGTGCGTGTCGCAGCTTTGACAAGCCTGAAAGATAGATGGTTAATTACCTCAGTAAGGAAATAGACTTTTGAAATCATTCCAAATCATTAAAATACTCATATGCTTTAAATACACCTCTCTGTCTAATTCCCTCTTGGTTCTTATAGAAGCAAGAAATTAAATAGCAATATTGTTACTATATGTCTGGGAATGACGTTTAGCCTTATTTATAAAAAGTATAAAAACACTGCAGCTTTGTTTTTGCAGGAGGTGTAACAGAGCAAGCTTCGAATGACAATCAGGAGTCAGCTTAAGGAAGGTCGGCTGAGAAGGCAGGGGTATTGTGATGGTGCACCAGAGGCTAACCATCACAAGTTCCCAATCGAGGAGTCAGGCAGTGAGAGGAGCCAGGTAGATAGCTACTCAGGTGAAGACATTAGACCTCCTTCGGCATGACTAACAGCAGCGCAAACAGCAGCTCCGGAGTAGCAGAACTTTTTCATATGCTTGAGTCAAACAAGCTCAGCGATGTCGAGGAGATCAAGAAAGTTTTTCATGATCATTTTTTATCTAGTGAGTACCTATATAGTTCTTATTTTAATTTCTATAACAAAGTTTAGTTAATACCAAATAATATGCTCGTATATTAATTTAAATAACAATTTAAAGTAAATCTTTTCATTAGTGTCTAATCTTTAATTATGTAGAGGCACCAGTTTGCCAAAGCTTAAAGAATAAAAAATTTTGCTTTATACACCCAAGCAAGACTTATTAGAAGTATTGTCTATAACTATATTAGTATTTATCTACAACTATATTATTCTATATAAATACAATTTTTTTAGAATCCCACAAAAATTACAAATATAAGTAATATTCTTTTAAAAATAAAAAGTTTGAAACATTTTTACATTTGTAATAATACTGATTCAAATTTCATTTTCAGCTAAGGATAACTGGCTTGTCAATGGATTGTTTGACTACTATCTTTCCACATACTCTTTGAGGGCTGTTGAAGTTCTAGCAGGAGTGAGAGAACCACATGATAAACATCTGTTTGACAAGTTAACGGAAACACTTGCAGCCAAGCCCACTAACAATGAACAGAAGGTTCGTACACTCACTCTATTGGGTCATGTGGCACGACGGCAACCCACCTGGCTGTACAAGTTGGCTAGTCATGCACTTTTAAAACAGATGCTTCACTTGCTCAAGGTAATATTATTTACTCAATTATTTTGTATAATAAGGACTTATTTATTGAATAAAATAAAATAATTCAATATAATAAGGAGAATAATTTTACATAAACATGATAAAAAAAAAGAATTTTTAAACTCATTTGGTAAACAATTTATCATTCATACATTCATATTAACAAGAGGCAATGATTACAATTATCTAGTTATTCTTATAGCATACATATTAATATAAATTATGTTAATCAAATATCATGCTACATAAAGCAGTTTGAAGACTAGTAAACAGGTAGTGATTATCTACTTGAACCACATTTTGCATCCTAATCATTCGCGCAACTTTTCTGTATTTTAATTAATTTTAATTATTCTTCTCCTTTAATTAGTCAATTAATGAAAATTTTGCAGGTGGAAGAAGATATTGTGTTGCTGATGAGTGCACTTTTGCTACTGATAACTCTGTTACCCATGTTACCAACGGCGCTAGCTCCTCATTTGCACGAGATATTCGAAGTATTTTCAAGACTTGCATCGTTTCACTATCATCGACTTTTATCCATTTCATCCATCAATTCAGCAGGCTTCATAACAACGACGTCACTGAGCTTTTCCTGCAGCGGTGACGCAGACCAACTCTACTTCCTTCATTTGCAGGTAATTCTCGACCCTCTGTATACATGAGTAGAAGTACCAAGTTACTCAGCTACTTAAAAAATGTTCAAAATAAAAAAATCATACATGATATCAATTTGTTCTAGGTCGGACTTCACCATCTGTTCCACAGACTTTACGCAATGTATCCGTGCAACTTTGTCTCTTTTTTAAAGCAACAATACCTCCAACGCGACCAGCTGCCGATTTTCAAGAAAATAATTAGTCCAATGCTAGATTCCGTGCGTATGCACCCGCTCCTCGTAACCATGTCCAAAGAAACCGAGATCTCATCCTCCAGGTGGAAGAAGATGGAGCACCACGACGTCGTCGCGGAATGCGGCCGTTTCTCCGTCTTGGAAAAGCTGAGCCGTGACGGCCCGTTACCGCTTCCCAACACGCGCTTCACGCCAATCTCAGGTAGTTAAACTCCCCCAAATCATTCACCATTCAATTAAACAAACTCATATGATACCTACCTCCTTCCACACAGACATCTCGTGTCCTTACACGCCGGTGGGCAGCAACTCTGAGTTTCCGATGGTCATCGAGGCAGCGGATATCCCGAACGGTCAGGACAACTTTTGGTCGCCGAGCATGCTTGTGGCGGCGCACAGCCCGCCGCCTCCAAGCTCGCTCCAGGCGACGCCACTTTCCCACGACATCAAGTCCACGCCGTCGACGCCTGGTGCGGGTGGTCAAGGAGGAGCTACCGGCGCGGTGGCTGGAGTTGGGCGGAACAGAACGTCGCCGCCCGAGGCCGCTGTGGAAGCTACACCAGAAACTACGCCGGTGAAGGTATGCGTTGAAAGAATTTCTGGAAAATTTGTAAACTTGTAAGAGAAAGGAAAGGAATATTAATAAATGATGCAATTTTAAAAGCACTTGTAATAAACTCGAGTCAGTACAACCTTTGAAACCACCTACGTTCGTTCTATTCAGTTATACATCTACGTTTGCTAATAATGCCTTCATACCTAAAGATATCTCTACATGGAATCAACTCCCATGCGTAATAAAAAATTGAGTCGATAACCAGTTTCTTTTCAAAAAATCAGTTAAAAAATATTGTTTTAATGCCGATTAATTGTAAATATTAAATTATTATACTTTTTATTAATGTTAAAAATCTATAAACCACAATGTATCTTAGGCCATAAGACCTGTTATTATATTATATAAATATAAATTCAAAGTAGCATCTGTAAAAACAAGTGGGTGAATATCGATTTCACATCTATATAACAGCTTAAAAATTATATATCAGCAATAATTTTGTCACAAACGAAAATTATTATATTATAATTATGATACCAAATCTGCCATCTTAAATGACCAAATTTTCTTGTATAAAATTTTGTAACTCAATATATTTATTTTCAAATAAACAATGAATCAATGATATTCTTTCCATAGGACCTGAGGCAATTACCTAGTCGACAGATGCCCGTAGGCTCGGCAGCAGTTCGTGCCCTCAGCGGTTTCGGCAACGGCGGTCTGCTCAACTCCAGTCGACCAGCTACCCCCACGCCGCTACTTAATCATCATCAGGGGTTGTCGAGCTTCGCCATAGGCGACGGTACTTCGATACTAGACCGTAAGCTCGGAAAAATTGCTGCCGACAGGCAGAATGCTCTACGCCAGGATTTGGTAACCACGGCAAAGATCGAGGAGGAAGTGGTCATGGTGAGGAGGCCGATGAGCGTCACGAACGAACAGGTTAACGTGTTCTTGAACGGCCGGGCCGACGCGAACACGCCGCAGATGCAGCAGGAGGACCAGGAGGTAAGTAGCTTATTTCAGTACGTTTAAAAAATAATGTGAAAGATATTGTAAATATGTTTTTGTATATAGGTTTCTGATATCGTTTCCGCAACGAGGACTATGTCATTCATCTCGAAAGATTTCAACGAAAAAGATCGTCAGACGTTAACCGATCTATCCCGTAAGGTGAAGCTGAAATTCTACTGCAAATATCCGACGCCAGTACCATCACAGGTTTGTTCCCAATTAAAAAAATATATCACATAAATTGTTATCTTCATATAAACATTATAAAAACAACTTGACCCGTAGATACGGCAGCTCTCGCAATCCTGTCCGGACATCGGCACGGCTGCTGCGAGCTCGGAGCGAGCGCACGGCAGTATCGGTGCGATTGGCGGCACCTTCCGCCCTCTCAAATCCTCGTCCACGGCGATGGAGGAAGCAGCTACGCAGACCTGTGGCGTACTGCCGTACGAGTGCTTCCTTCTCGACATCCTCGAGCAACGGCTGCAGGCGGCCGACGCTTCCATCAGTCAAGCGCCGGACGCGACGCCTGGACGACTCTCGCCAAGCGCCATGCTCGAGCGCTACATCGAGCTGTGCGCGCGTACGAGTAGCTGTGCTGAGAGCAAGCTCAGTGAGTTCATTAAGAACAAATTTTCTACGATCCTTTTAGATATATCTATTCCGCATATTTAATTTTTCTCAAGTGTATGAAAAACCTATAAAATTTTTAACCTAGTATTCGAAATATTTAATTAAAATTTGAATTAATTACTTCGTTTAATTATGAATAAAAATTTGAATCTTAGTGCCTCATTCCCGCCCGGCTCCGAAACGGAAATATGGTATTTTCGGCCTCGATGTGAGGAAAAATAGTATACGCTCCACGGGAGTAAAATCGGCCAGTTCACATCTCGTGTTTGCGATCCTCGCCTACGGCTCGGGTGTCAATTTACACGAGCTTTGGACTGTCCAAGTTTTTTCCTCCCTAGGTGCGTAATATACTATAATTTTTAATTAAAACTTGTTTAATTAAGAATTATATTTTTAATCTTTAATTAAAACTCGTTTAATCAGTAATTAGATTTTAAATTCTTAATTAAACGAGTTTTAATTCAAAATTCAAAATTTAATTATTAATTAAAAAAAGACTAATGAAATGTTATTAGAACCCTGACTGTAGGAGTTTTATGCTTTTTCGATTAAGATCATATAAAATATAACATAATGATAATGTATTAACAATTTCTTAATAAAGATTTACTTTGTGACATAACAAAAACTAAAATTTTTATTTCAGGGTCGAGCTCATCGTCGAAACAGGGCTGGCTGAGTGGACGCCGATCCAAAGGAGCGGATGAAGAACCAGAGAACGGCACGCTACAGCAACAGCACTCGGGTGCTGACGAAGGTATCGAGACAGGGAGCAATTGCTGCTGGGGCGACATCGACCGGGCCAATCAGCTGATCCAACTGATGCAGATGCAGCTGCAGTTTGAGCGACAGCGCCGAGAGGTTCACGCAGAGCGCAATCGTCGGCTTCTCGGCAAGCTCAGGGACGCGCGCGCTCTCGAGGAGCACAACTCCGCCACGGTGAGCTTGTATTTTTTAATGACAGGTTATGATAAGTTTTTCTTCGCGTATGAATCATGACAGTTGTTATGTAGGCTTGCTACTCGAGGGGTAGTGTGTTATGTATAGAAGATATCCTATTGAAAAATGTAAATGACAAAATGATGAGTTTTCATTGTGATTATTCTTTATGTTACAGGGGAGTCGTTTGAAACTAGCAGAGAATGAAATAGATGCACTGAAAAGCGAACTAACTGTTAGTAAGATGGAAGCTCGTAAATCGGAGAGCAAGTCCGCGGAAACCATCCAACATTGGCAGACCAAGGTAAGTGGAGAATAAAGCTCTTTTATACCAGTAACAATTGCTAATCTAACTATTTCATTCTGCGAATAATACATTTATATTTTGTATTTACAGTGCAAGGAAGAACAACAGAAAAATGCGACGTTAAAAGATCGAATCGAAATGCTGGAAGACGAGCTGAAGAGCGAGAAGAAGAAAGTAACGGAGCATGAGAAGCAGACGCGTGCCGCCGAGGCGACGCTCTTTGAGGCGGCTCACCAACTGAAAGAGGCTCTCAAAGCTGCAAATCAAAGCGAGGAGCTCAAGCGGGTACTCGATACTGTGCAGAAAAGGTTTTTACTGCTTGGAGAGGTATGATTTTTGGGGGACAACAATACATTATCGTACAATGAATGAAAATAATAAAATATATTTGTAAAATCAAATTGCAGGCTCAGACAAGAATACAGGAGAAAATGATTGCGCCAGTGCATATGACTAGACAAGAAGTGGCACAGATACAGAGATCTTGGTCGGAAGAGGTTTCAAGTAAGGCAACGCTATTTCATCTAAAATTCTAAACTGAAAATAAATTTTTATTAAATAATTATTTAATAATGATTCATTTATTGTCTTGCTACAGACCTTCGACGACAACTAGACACGTCGATGCAGCACCTTGAATCCGTGAAATCGCGGCTGGTCGAGCTGGAGCACAAGGACGCTCGCAAAGAAGTGCAACTAGTAGACCAACAACGCCTGCTGCAGGAATGCAAAGAGCGCCACTCGGCCGAGCTCGAGGCAGTCGAGTCCAAGTACCGGGCGCAGCTCGAGATTAACCTCCTGCTTGAAGGTCGCGTGCTCGAGCTTCATGGTAAGCTTGAGCAAGCCACCTGTAGCACGACGACCTCGGGAACGAGTGCGACAATGAACCTGGCCTCGTCGGCCTCGCCGAAGGAGCGTTCGCCACCGCTCTCGGCGAGCTTGGCTTCCTCAAGCGAGGGTAGCCTCGCCTTCATTCACTCAGCGATGAACGATTGTTGTGACCCGGCCGGCGAGATCGCCAATCTCCAAGCGATCGTTGAGCCCACCTCGACGGTAATCACGATGATTCAAGCTGCGACGACGACGTTCAAGTCTTCATCTTCTTCTTATTCTACTTCTACCTCGACGAGCCAGCGGTAGAATGAGGATATGTTTCGATGTACATTGAGCGAGAGAGAGAGGGGGGGAGAGAGAGAGAGAGAGAGAGAGAGAGAGAGAGAGAGAGAGAGAGAGAGAAAGAGAGAGAGAGAGTTCAGTGGGGAGCTGGTTTTATGTGTATATTATACACACTCTAGAGTAGTTAAGGAAAATCGAAGTTTTGGATCTTTTCCGCTAGTTTGTATATTCTCCGTAATCAATGAATCAATTTGAATTTTTTAAAGTAATTTTTAAAGTAATTTATAAACATCGCCAAATTCTCGGAAGCGCTTCATTGTTATGCAAAATTCATTGGTCATAGAGAGTTGATTGAGATAATTTTATTTTTAGTAGGAATACAACTGTTTTCATGTGATATTCTCCATACTTTAATGATATTGTGATGTAATTTATCAAAAAATAGGAACAGTACTTTAATGCATTATGTACTACTGAAATAGAACTATTTTCCTGTCCCTTCAATTCTACATAATGCACCAATGTACTTGATAATATTCTATTTATAGTATATATCATTGAGAAATGTTACAAAATTTGTTGAAATTCTCATCAACTACTTAAATATATAATTCAATAGTAATAACTAATAAAATATAGAAATTTTAAACAAAATATATTTTTCTAAATATTCACGAAAAATACATTAGAGCAGGATGATCGAAAATTACAAGTACTTGATAAAATATTTTTAAAATTGTTTTTACTATCATTCAACTAGTCTTTTGCGAAACCTTTCTGAACATACTAAAAAATAGTTATTTTCAATAATCTTTGAGAAATCCGAGCATCTCATTTTTATCGCTGTTAAGTAAAATAAGTACTATAATGAATAAATGACGAGTAACTTGATTAATATTTTTTTTTATCCCGACAAATAACAAATATTTCTATACATGAATAATCTAAATAACGCTTAACTTTATCAGTATATACTTATAGGTATACAAGTAGTAATTGTATACAATTACTAAACATTTAAATCGATTTGGAAAAATTTCCGACTCATTGAACATACTCCGAACCAGTTATTTACATAAAGCCTACTTTCAACTGTATTTATAAAAAAAATGTTTTAAAAGTACAGTTTAACATTTTAAAGCATACAATATTAATTTTTATCCGAATTTATAGTGTCGCGTGTAAATGCTTTTCTTACAATTCGCCATACAAATAAAAAGGAGTTTTCAATAATTCTTTTACAGATGTTAATAAAAAGCATAAAATTTGTTAAAAATCAAAAGTGAAGATATAAAATTAGAAAATGATAAATGAAAAAATCAACCTTAAGAAATATCTAATTAATCTTTCTAATTCATATCTCTGACGTATTTTTAACGCTTAACTTTGAAATATATAAGTAGATATTAATCTTTGTTGGACTGCAATCACAGATACATTTTAGGACACAGACGTAACTGTCATAATAAACTTATTCTGATGCTAGGTATTTAAATATTATTGCAGAATTGGTTCATTTTTTTGTTTTGTTTTGAAGAATAAAAGATCGTGAGAGAGAAAATAAGAATCCTATTAACGAACAATGTATGTACGAACATAAATACAGTCATTTTATCTTGGGAAAATAAGAAAATACTGAAACCTGCTAAAGGCAAAAACTGAATAACATGTATATATACAAGCTGTAAACTTGAATACTCTTAAAAAACTGCATAGCTATATACTGTATTTGTATAATAAGAATTCCATATATTTGGAGTCTATGGAAACTAGTTACGATGTCAAAGAAGTTCCAACTTCGATTTTTCGCAAACGACTCGAAGAAAACATAAGATAAGCACGCGAACGCGCGAACCGACTGTCTTTTGTAGTCGCTGATGCGTCTGAGACTCGATAAATTTTTGTGTACAATAAAATTGCTAATTATGATTGGAGCGCAAGGACGGAGTTAAAGTAATTTGAATGGATAGATGAAAGCATATACAAGAACGCGAATTTTGCTTAAAAAAAAAAAGAAAAAAAAGAAAAAAAAGAAACGAACTAATGCTGATACAAAAGTGGAAACTACACGACTTTGCGACGCAGAATCGCTCTGAATAAAAGTAATATTTTGTGAGCAAGTGGTGTTTTTGATTTCTTAAGAAAGAGCCGGTCGTTTGAAGAAACTTTAAAAATCACAAAAAAAAAGTATCTACATAATTTTCTCAAACGATTGATGTCTTAAATCCCTGTTGGCGTAATTCTCATGCAGTTTTATTATATTTTCAGAAGATTCGTCATTTTTTATTTCAACAATTTTAATTCAAAGATTAAAGTTATATTTGTTAAAAGTTATTTTTATAACTGTATGGGTAAATTAATAATAAATAATTTTTCTTTTGATTCATTTATTAAATAAATGCGATGAAGTAAAATGTCTTTGATACAATTATAATTATTAATGCTACAGTATGTTTTAAATAAAATTACTTTTATAAAATATATAATTGAGATAATGTATACAATACATTATTTTAATCAAAGCAAGTGTGTACAAAACTTGTCTTATTATTATTTGATCAGTGAATGTTGTACATAATCTAAAAATTTGTGATAAAATAAGTCTTGCAAACTATTATTGGCATTTTTTGAATGAACGAAATGGAAACTAGGTATAATTCAAATAAAAACAAATAAAAACAGATAAGATGTTTAATTGATATGAAAAACAGTTCTATTTTATAACAGACACTAATGAATTTCGTATAAAACAGTCTTTTATTTTTAAAAATTAAAATCTCGATTGTTAATCGCTACTCTGTGACATTCTACCTCGCACACGTCTTTACTATACAAACATATACTAAGTAAATAAGTATTGGTTTGAAATGTTTAATTTTTAAAAATAAAATCTGATTCAATATCACTTTTACATATTTATCGAGTTTTTTTCAGTACAATCGACTGATAGACAAACAATTCATTGCAAAATAAAAGCGAATGAACTGGAAGCCTGACTTGGATATTCACTATTCATAGACATTTCTTTTTTTAAATTCATAGGTAAGAAATACTTTTCTTACATCGCGTAAATTATTTTTACATCAATTTTTACTATCCTTCATTTTTCAAATATTACTTTTCATTCATACTTCAATTCCACTATCCAGAACTCACACTCACATACAGGTACAGTTTCACTTGTTTATGTAGCCATGCATAGAAACATAAATATATGGTAAGTTAAAATTTAAAAATGCATTCAAATTATCTGTTGTGTAGGTACTATGGATTTAAAGTAAATTAATTTTGATTTGAAGTTGTAGTGATTGTGTAAATATTTAACTTGATTTTAACTATTTATTGTACTTTTCATTAATTACAATTCTCTATTAATTTAGCTGATTTTTGTCGTTTTTTTTTTTTTATAGATTTATGATTATAGAATTGAAATAAAAATAAACTTTCTATCAGTTGAAATTTAATTTAACATGTATAATCATCTTCAACACAGAACAAATTATTTTTAACTGGAACATTACATATATTATAATTAAAATCTACAGCGAACATTAACTTGAGTTCTGAATTGTAATTTTGAAATTATCGGACAAATTGTATTTTTTTTATCACCAAATTACTTCAAAAATATAATTAATGTTTAAAATATTTATGAATTTTTCAAAGTGTACTAATAATTGAACACACACATTTGTTGTCAGAAATTTCATTTTGCACAGTTAAGTTTAACTTTAAAAAATTGTACATAACTGTCCATTCACTCTTACATACACAAAAACAAGTTAATTATTTATTTAGTTTTCTTATCTTCTTTGGAACTGTCTTTGTTCTCAATAGCTTTCCTCTTTTTGTCATCAGATAACTCAGCCTCCATCTCTCCACTAAATCCAAACTCATTAACTCTAGAATGGTCAACTTTGTAAATCCAGCGTTGATATAAAAAGATGAAGAAGACAATATCGTCTCGGAAGCAACCTAATCTATAGAGTGTAGGCATTTTAATCACAAACGCAAAAATGTCATCAATGAATGTATTCAAGAATTTATATGACATCATGCGCCAAGGTAGATGAGCTACACTCTTTAGTTTATAGTTGATAAATAGTTGAGGTGTCATCATGATGAAACCAAATGTTAGTAAAAAGCCATACAACATGTCGAGCACCCATGAGTACCAGCCTCGGTGCTCTAAATACATGAGCGAATAGATCGCATAGCCTCCTAAAAGAGGGAACAGAGCCCATGACAGGTATTTGAAAGCAAGCCTATCATATTCTTTTGTTGAAGATTGTATGTATGAGCTCTTGTCTTGGAAAGTTAATTTAGGAAAAATGCCTAGCACTTTAGTGGAGCGATCTATTTTGATATCAATTACTTTGTTAATTTTCCAGATTTCAATAGCTAAGCCAATTCCGCAACTTATGCGCACTAAGGTATTTGTCTCATTGTCAAGGACATACAGTAAAACTATAATTGATTGGAATACATTAAAGAAGACAGAGCGCACAGACAATCCTTCTAGGGACTTTCGATTATTCCAAAATTGAATATCTGAAAAAAAAAAAATGATTAAATAAATAATTTAAATCGAGTATATAAATGTAATACTTATATATACTTATAAATTAACCTAGGACTCACCATTTTTAAATGCTAAGAATTCAAAAATGCTGTGAAGTATAGAGACTGCAATTGTCATGCCAAGCAAATAAGGATTAGTTTCTATCAATGCTTCTTTTAGAGTATCTTGATCATCACCATCATCTTCTACTGCATCTCCTATAAATCATTAAATAAAATTTAAGTGAATTTTTAATAAAATAGAAAAATTGATTATCATCAAATTATGAAATTCATTTAAGCTAGATCTTACCAAGGAGAGATGAAGTCCATTTACTCTTCATTGTTTGAGCTGAATATATTTGCCATTTAAATAATGATAAAGGTTGATAAGTCAACTGTAATTCAAGTTCTTTTATGGTTTCATTTAAGGGTTGATAGTCTCTTTGCATATTCCAAAAGTCATTCATAAAGAGAATTGGCTTATAGAATTTTCCATTGGGTGAAAATTCAACATCTAAGGAAATGATAGCAATACTGTTAATTTAATTTCATTCTTAAAACGTAATAAGAATTTAAAAATACTTACATTCATCTAAAGGTGGAGGCACCTGGCCTTGTACCCAATTCGTTTGATCTGTTACTAAATTTACAGTTAAATTTGGGTGCCAATGAGATATAATTTCTTGATCCATTATTTGAGCTTTCTAAAAGTCATAAAATTATTTGCGTTATAGCTAATTTAAAGAAAATATCAAACTATATAAACTAAGGTATTTACCTCTATTTCTTCTTTACTAGCTTGAGTTTCACCAGTCAATAGATTATGTGTCTTTCTATATTTAATTTTTTTGAATTTATTTAACATTTTTTTAGAATAAGACATCATTTCACCAGCAAATAATTTTTTTCCTGACGAGGGATCAGGTGATTTACCATTTTTTGTTACATACACATGAAGATACATAGAACCATTGTTAAGCAACCCCTTTGGTGGTACAAATTTATGTGACAAAACTCTACTTCCATCGCCATATGGGCCACTATACCAGTCTCCATAAATCAGTCCATACTCAGCCCATACTCTTGCCTTGGGATCATTGAATTCTCTAAAGTATTCAGATTCAGACATATAAATGTGTAGATCAAATATAGTGCCATTAACAAAATAGTTAAAAGCAGTATTTGGAGCAGCTGCTGGAGCGCCACTAGGGGTTTGAACAGTCTGTCCTGACTTTCGGAAAAAGGAGCTAATAAAATAGATTATCACAGCCCTCATAATCAAGGTTTTAGTTATCCCAAAAAATGATTGGAAATAATCTTTCTTTGGTGTTTGCTGCTGATCTTCATCTTGGTTGACAACCTGAACAGAAAATATTGTTTTTTTTTTTTAATTTAGTTTTGCAATATCAATTAACAAATAATAAGAACTTAACAAAGTTTTCTCCTTCAAGAATTTCCTTGGCTTTAATTTAAATAAATACATATTAAATTTACTATTTTATATTAAAATAAATTTACATAAATTATAATCAATTTCCTCATCTCAAATAGCAAATCTTGCATTTACTTGAAAAAGCAAATAAAAACCACTGCTTTGCAATTATATTTTATGAATATAATGGCATTGGAAATAAGTGTAAGAGCCTTGAGTGCAATAGTTTCAAATACCTTTTTAACATGGTTATTCAAAATTTCTATTGTTCAAACTTTGAGAATATAAAATTAAAAATGAATTAAAACTGTATTTTGAAACAATTGAGGGGCTGCGTGCAATAAGGGCCTAGACAAAATTCACACTTTTGAGAAAAACATAAAAATACTATATAGCTTTTTATTGCCTTAATAGATTTTACTGAATTTTCTTATATCGCTAGTAAACCACTCCTAAGAATAATAGATACATTTCCTTGTATTATAGATATTGTAATAAAAAGTTATTTAAAAAAAATGTGAATTTCAAATTAGGCCCTTATTGATCGCAGCCCCACAATTGTGGTTATTAAAATTACTTAAAATACTCAATTATTAAAAGCTCTGTAAATGTTAGTTTTTAGAAAAGCAAAGCTGAACTAATACATATTCTTAAAGTTAGTTTCAAATAGAACAACAAGTATATTGTTTAAACAAAGGGAAATAATCCAATTACTTTATAAAGTGCAATGAACAGCAAATTGTTGTTCATGTCAATGTTTTAACTCTATTTATGATGTAATAGAACCTTTTTTGCCGTTAACTATGCCTGAATTGATGGAGTTGTAGTACTCGGTACAATAAAAATTTTTATAATTTTTATATAAAAGTTTTAAACTTTTGATCTGGTAAATTTTGCGTAGCACACACATTTCTCACGCAATAACTCCAATAATTCTTATTTAAACTCTTACTGAGTCATCATAATATTTGCAGAGAAAAATATTGGAACGTGAGAAAAATACCATATACATCGAATACAAGGCTTAATCCCTCATTTGTCAGCCATCTCGACGACTGTCACCGTGCGTCTACTTTTCCCCGAACACCCTGGTGCAATGAACCCTGCGATTTTCGCGAGCTCCCTAACCTAACCCTCCCCTCAACAAATCCACCCTTCGTCAACGTTTTTTTGCTCGCACTCCGTCTGAAGCATATAATAAAAGGCGAGAAGACTCACATTCTGCTCGTCGTCGACAGGCACGAGCTGGCCGTTATCGGCACCCTCGTGACTTGCCGCCTCGGCGCTGTCGCTCCTGCTATCCTCCGTCATCCTCGAAGCGAATAATCCTCTCTGCGCTCTCGATCAGACCCACACGGGAGTGGCTCCCGCTGACGATCCTCCGCCCGCTGTCGACGTCGTTGAAATTTACCGTTTCTTCGGGAAAGATTCAATGCTGCGTGCAGTAGACCAGTCGTCAAAGTCAGTCAGCGCGACTGCCTGCCTGGCCAGCCTGACTGTCTTCATGTACACAGGAGGGAGGGAGAAAAGCATATATATATATATATAAGTATAGACAGAGATAGCTGAGCTGACGTCGTGTGGTCGTGTCTATATCTTGGCGCGGCGCGCGCTTCTCTCCTCGGCCTCGCTTGAGTTACACTTTGCACACGACGACTGACGACGCGGAGCACCGGATCCGGATGTGACGCCACGATGAGGCTTGTGACTGATCAGCGCTGAGGCTATTGGTCGGCGCAGTTTTCGCGCGAGCGCTGTAAGTTGGTTGAAAGGAGAGATCTCAGTAAGAACTTACTACTTAGATACATACGAGAAAATACAAGACACAAAACCGGTGTATCGAGAGTAGAGATTTTTGCGGTTTGCGGTTTTCAGTGCAGACTTTTGTTTTATTGCGCAGGATTGTGTTACCCTATAAGTATGCGCATAGGTATGCTGGCATTTTAAATAATTTACATGCATGCGTGTATTACATGTAACTTATGAGGGAGCAGTTTTTCAATAAATAATATTTAATAATCTTGCTTTCAGTTGAGATATAGATTCTTAATCTTATAATATAAATACTACAAACGGAATGACTTAAAATAATTCCATTTTTATAAGCATAAAAATAAAAAATATAGATGAAATAAATTTAATTTTCTTGATCAAATGTCCTGTGTATATAAATTTGGATCATAAGTAAGTAACAGTTTTCTTTAATTATCGAATTAATAATTATGCGTCGACTTGAAAATGTCGAACATCTATTTCTATATGTAACCACAGATTAAAAAGAACCGAGTTCTGACATGTCACTGACGTCACTGTTCATTCATTCAGTGTCGCAGCTCGCAGTCATAGACTCATACCATATTCATAGATGAGGATAACGATTAAGTGTTTAGGCTGTGACCAGAATAGCGTGATAGCTTGTCACGTGTGATGTCTCGAGTGACGACCAATCCCAGCTTGGCTCAAGTAGCCGAGAGTATCAAGTCCGCTCGAGCCAAGCTGGGATTTGTCGTCACTCGAGACATCACGTGTGACAAAATATGCCATCATGGCATCATGCTATTCTGGCCGCACCCTAAGCAATGTAGGTAGGCACCTGACGTTTATTTACAGTGCTACCTACTTTTTGAGGGAAAACAATTTGATAAACGAAGATTTCTGTGTTAATTTGATAGCGCAAACATGGAGAACGTATGTACCTAAAGAAATCTATAATGTTTGATAATTCATTCTAATCACTTCATTACAAATGCAATTCAAGCGTTTATACATAAATAGCCGCCAGCACAGTTACCTACTATACATTCATTCACTATTAGTTGCCAACGAATTTTACGAGTAATGACACAACTTTGGTACGTTTGTTTTGGAATTAAACGTACTATTAAGTTCAAATAAAATAGATAAAATATTGGTCAACATAACCTCATTTTGTTTTCTAGATGTCACATCATGAATTTTCCAAGACTGATTCGTAATAAAATTTTTCTGTTGCTTGTTGCATGGAGGTTTAGTTCAGTTTTTATCGTTCAAACATCTCATGTACCTGATGAATATTGGCAGTCATTAGAAGTTGCTCACAAACTAGTTTTTGGTTATGGATATTTAACATGGGAGTGGCAAATTGGAATCAGAAGTTATCTATATCCCTTTTTTATATCAATTTTATATTCAATTGTCAAGTTTCTCAAATTTGATTATGCTGTTGTACTTATCTACTTGCCAAGGATTTTTCAAGCACTATTATGTGCATATACAGATTACAAATTTTATGTTTGGACTGGTAGCAAAATGGCATTATTTATGCTTTGTTTGAACTGGTACTGGTACTACTGTGCAACTAGGACTTTAATCAATAGTTTTGAAACATGTTTGACTATTATTGCATTATCAGAATATCCATGGAAGGATAATTTAAGAAAAAATTCAAAGTTCTTATGGACAGTTGGATTATTATGTTTTATTAGACCAACTGCTGCAGTAATTTGGTTGCCTTTATGTCTTTATCATCTATCTAGAAACAGAAATCTTTTTACAAAATACCTGATTGTGGGTCTCTGTTGCTTCATTATATCTACAACTATTGATATTCTATGCTACAAGAGATTCGTCTTGACTCCATTAGAATTTTTCAAAATAAACGTTTTGAATAAAATTTCTGAACAATATGGCACTATGCATTTAATGTGGTATATGAGTTCTGGATTACCAGTATTACTTGGTTTCTCTTATAGTCTCATTCCATACGGAGTTTTTAAAATATGTCAAAATTATGTTAATATGTATAAATCAAAAATTTTACTTTTTGTAGCAGTTTGGTCAATAAGTATTTATTCTTTACTTGCTCACAAAGAATTTAGATTCATTCTTCCATTACTGCCTATGTTCATTTATATTTTAAATGAAAGTGTATGTTCACAAAAATTCAAGGAATTTACAAAAAAAATTTGTATTTTCTGGTTTATTATCAGTAATGTGCTTCCTGGATTTTATTTTTCTGTTTTACACCAACAAGGTGCTCTACAAGTTATGAACCATTTGAGAAATGAAATAGAAACCATCAATGCCTCAGATGTTGACATTCTTTTTTTGACAAAATGTCATGCAACACCTTACTACAGTCACCTACACAAAAATGTTTCTATGAGGTTTTTGACATGTGAGCCCAATTTGTATGGGATAAAAAATTATTATGACGAAGCAGATGTGTTCTTCATGAATCCAATGAAATGGCTAGAAACAAATTATTTAAATAAAAATTCTGTTACATTACCAAGCCATATAATTATTTATGATACCACAACAAAAAGTATAAAACCATTTTTAAATTATTATGAGGAGTTAAGTCGTTATAGAGATACACATTTTGTCCAACATGGAAATTTCAATGAGTTTGTCATTTACAAATACAAAACAGATAATAAAATTAAAAATACAAGTTGACTGTGCTGAGCAAGTTAAAATTAATCAATTTTTACCAAAATACAGGTTTGTAGTAGTTATACATTCAACAAGGTGTTATATGATAGCAGTGAATGGATGTATAGATTGTTAAAAAACAAACTTTCAATTAATCTAGTAAATTATCAGTTTTGAACTTTTTAGGAAGTGAATAACAAAGCTCTGGACGAGATTTGCGAGTCTCTCGACAACTTGACGATCCGGAATCTGGAGCTGATTGAGGAGAAGGTACAGACGAGCGTAGAGCTGGAGAACCTGCTGCGCCAGGGTCATATAGACCTGGCTAAGGCGCGCTATATTCGTGGCAGGGAGAAAGTCGGGATGCTGCAAGTACCCAGCGAAGATCACGATATCCGATCACTCTTCAACCTCGAGACGACGTACGAAAAAAGTGGGAGCGATGATGCCAAGGAGATTCCAAATTTCGATATCAGTCTGAGGAAGTCGGATAAAGAAGAGGAGGAGTTGCAGGACCCAATCAAGTGGTTCGGTGTTCTGGTACCTCAAAGTTTGAAGTCCGCGCAGAAACATTTCCAGGACGCGTTGTACCTAACGGTCAAACTGGCAAATATCCAGGCTCAGCTAACTAAGATAAACGGGGATGTGGACATTTTGAGAGCGAAAAAAGTTGCCACGAAATAACTGCTTGTTTTCGCGAGTTTAATGAACAGTACATTGCTTGGTTAAAATTTTATAACAATATTTTTACCTCTTTGCAGCGGCAAAGCGTTTTAGTAAAATGTAATGGTATTCAAAGTTTGTAAATATGTAGAAATGAATTATTTGTTCATTAACTTTTGGCACTTTAGAGAGTTTGATGTTCTGATTTCTGAGATGCATTGTATGCATTAACTGTAAAGTGAGTGACCAATATTCAAGTTCAATTATAATAAGATGAATGATAATCTAGATTTATAAATTTTAGAGAAAGTAATTGTAAATTGAAGTTATTTTTTAATAAAAGTTTGTATATAGTATTTACTTTTTACGTCCTTTCCGTATATTGTAAACTAGTTTTCTCTAGTCCAGCTTTTAATTATCACAAAGTAACACTTCAGTTTGAAAAAATTTTAAGTAAAAATTAAATTTTTAATGACTTAAACGCTGTAAAAAACAAAAATAGATGAGATAAAATGAAAGGCACATTTGAATATTATATATTATATATTTATTATTATTATTTAACACATTTTTGTACAAGTAAATTAGTTATGAATAAGTACAACTTGGTAGCAAAGAGAGATAGAATTAATTATTTCATTTATATTTTATATCATAGTGAGAAGAGAGAGGAGATATATCTTATGTAATTCATTCGTATAATTATTTTTTCTTTCATTCTTTTTTTTTGTGTATACTTTGTATAATTAAAGTTTTATTTTATGTTTCTGACCGCAATATCTTGCACATAGCTCTCTCTCTCCCACGACTTGTCCCCCTGCGCCTCTTGATTGCACACACTTTGCCCATTACTTCGGGCGGCCATTTCACCACGATTCTTTCTCCGCCATCTCGACTTGCGCTGCCCCCCCCCCCTCTCTCTCTCTCTCTCTCTCTCTTTCTTTCTTTCTTGCTGGTGATCAATCGTCAACTCATATTGCACTCTGTTTTTCTTGCTTCATCACGCTTTTTCCCTATTTATCTCCTCTTTTTGTTTTAACTCCATTTCGACCATTCTTTTGTTATATATCTTTTTTGCGTTTTACTTAATCATCATCATCGTTATCATCATCGAATAAACCACGCGATTCCCTAAAGAAGAGGTAGAAAAAACAGCGAAAACGACGACAAATTCCCCCGGGATGCGACACGGGACGATATTTATGTATAATTAATGTTAATTATGTATAATATTTATAATTGTTTTAAAATTCGAGCTGAAGGAGAGTCTGTCGCTCTCTTTCCTTCTCTCTCTCTCTCTCTTTCTCTCTCTTCCTCCTCTCTTTCTCTTTTGTGTCTCGGGATTTCTTGTGAAAACACTGGATTCTCATCTTCATTTCCCTCCTCTTCCTCTTTCCCTTTTCTGTTTACCGCTTTTCCTCCATCTCTGGCGCTCCGCGAGAGAACAAACACGGGTTTATAATCGACATAGGAGACGTAGTGACAATTAAAAAGTGAAAGTGACGCGAAGCGGCGCAGAATAGACACGAGAACTTTTTTTTGTTTTTTTTTTTATTTTTAATTACGAATTTCCTCTTGCTCTCTGTCTCTCTCTCTTTCTCCTTCCCTCCGGTCTCCTTACTATTCTTTCTCAATCTGTCATTCTTATATCAAAGATTTTTATTTAGATTTTATTTTGCGTAATTTAATGAAGTCGATCGTTGCTCTATAGTTTATACTGTTCTCTCTCTCTTTCTCTATAATTTGTTAACTTTTCATTTTTCAATTTCGGTCATCGCCGTCAAGAAAGACAGCGCACGGATATTAAAAATGAAAAATCAGATCTAAAATGATAGAATTAACCCTGAACTTATACTCAACTTCTAATATAAAAAAGCTATAAGAATGCATTGGCTTTCGAGTTTTTGCGGAACTTGAATGAAAATGAGTTAACAAAAAATACGCTGGAGTAGTCTTGATGCAAAGTTGGAAAACGGCGGTTGGAAGTTGAGATATAAGTCCAGTATTAAAATTCCAAGTCATGAATAAACTTTTCACATTGCACTTTCATTTGTTTATAAGCTCTTTGGAGCTTAAATAAAATCTATACGTTAATTTTAAAAAACATGATCGTCGTTACGAAGAATTCCATTTGCTTTGAAAAAAAAACTCATGGTAAAAGTTCATTCTGGATTTACGTTACATTCGTTATTATATAAAATGTCGAGTAGTGCTACGCAAACATTGCATCTAAGTATAACTTCTGTGATCGTTAAAATTTAAAAACTTTTAGAATGCGTCAATATTACCATATCAGCTTTTCCCGATCGACTCTCGAGAAAAAACTTCATCAAAATCGTTCCTGCTCTCTATATTTATCAACAGTCGCACGCACTCACGCACACGCATACACAATGTCAAATTTCAGCATCGCCGTTGGGGATCGTGTCATGGTTCGTCACGAAAGTGAAAAGGTAAGGGGTATGCAGGTATAGGGTTCTGTGTACTTATCTAAAAGCGATTTGAGACTCGAGCGCGGGTCGCAAAACCAGACGTGCATGAATTACGGAAGAACTTCAGAAACATCACTTGTTGTTTTGTCTCGGAGGAGTTATTACACACGATAATTGAGAGCGGAATTTTCTTCGTCAATCTGCTCCTCCTGACACGTGACCAATGTGGTTGATTACATCTTCGAATCTTGATTTTAATGCAGAGAGTAAAGAAACTCAATATCGGCTAAACGGCGTAGATCCTTAACTATCACGTAAAAGATTGTCAAAATTGACTTGCAAAATGGATTCGAAATTCAATAGTGGTTAATTGATAATCTACCATACCATTGCTAAAGTAAGAGATTCTTCAAAACATCATACAATTATGTCATTTACAATCTAGGTCCTTATCGATTAAAAAGGTAATGCTACGATTATTACAAAATGGATCAAAATAATCGTAACTTTTTCTTACGCCTCGAGATTCATCTTTCAATCAATATATTATAGCGCAACACCAATCAGACATTTATAAAAATCGAGAGAAAAAATGCCGAATATGAAGGCGGAAAAACATAGATTTTGATCAGAAAGGGGAAGCTATTTCTGGGATGGAACGAATGAGAAAAAAAAACTGAAGGTACCGACCCGCTGGATACGCGCACTGTATACAGTGTACAGTACACATGTATAACGGACGCGTGTCCATCGATTTTCCAGGCTCGAAAATAAAAGAATCATTCGCGCGTGAGATACGATTAAAAACCATTGGCATAATTTAAAGATGTTGAAAGAAAGGCAATAATTTTACGGGCGTGTCCCTTCCCCATATACTTCCTTCTTCTTCATATATATCATTCGCTGATGGAAAGATTTTCTCATTATGCATATTGTATAAAAATCTAACGTCGCTTAAGTAATCGTTTATGCCTTATACATATGTAATCATAAAATTGTTATCACGTATAATAATAATAATAATAATGATAATAATAATAATATCATGTGTGGAACCGAAAAATAGTTTTTTCGTCGATCGGAGATTCACCCTTTCGTGTTTATCGCAGGGAAAGTGATCAATTTACAAGGGTTTTTATCACAACTATGGCGCTGAATAAGATATAGTTATACCACATAGCTATAGCCCCCGAAAGAACTTTTTTCAAAATTTGGAAGTAACAATATTTATATATGTTAATTTCGAAGATACTTTTCATAAAGATTTTCTGAACGATAATTCAACTTTGTCATAACAATTCACCATAGATCATCATGTACACGGTTATATGTAAAATAAAATACATTTTTTACACAAGTGCAGGTAATTATTTATGGCCATAGTATATGATTAGTATACTTATATATAGAACGCATTTGTATACATTTATACATAATTTCAAGTTTTTGCGTTCGAATAATGCAACGCATATCGCCCGATCTTATTGCACGAATTAGTAGAATATTTATTTCGCATGAGTGAAAGACTTGTTCCTTACTGGCTACTAGTAAATGGTTCAGATATTTATTATGATAAAAACGTATGATAATCTTCAATTAAAAACAGTTTCTAACATCTTAACTTATCATCCAGATAGAAAATATTTTGAAAATAAATTCTTATTATCCAACTTTAAATAAGTAAATGCATCATAATAACGCAATTCACAAGTATTACCAGTAGCCAATAATTTAAAATCAATCCTGAATTCTTGTGTCTTACGATTTAAACGTGACGAATTTACTCTAAAGAGATGTAGGTATACAAAGTTAACCACGTTGGATCTCATTCTGAAATGAGGGTTAGAGATCGTGGATTATTAAGATACTTGAAATTTCAAACGTTATTCTCTTTCACTGTGAACAGACTGTGAATGAAAGATTTTTGCTATTTTCAGATTTAGTCAAATTTAACTACTTTTACCAAATTTAACTATACATAAAAAAAATGATAATTACTGTATCTTTTCAGATCTCACTCTTATCTCTAAAATCATTCCGACGAATTTTAACTAAAATAAGAAACTGTGAGTTGATATTTTGTTCGTTGTAAACGTTCAAAACTTCAAATACGTGATTATTTATACGTTAATGTATGATAAGAACATGCTCCTTTTCGCTGAGCTTCAACGCACTTGAGAGAGAATAACGCGTCTTTCTTGCACGTATACTTTTTTTACACACGATAAAAACCTTCTTTGACTAGTATGTGTATGGGTCCGTGTAAGTCTAAAATATGCGGTAACGGTTTTTGCCATGACGGTAAAAAAACCAAATCAATTTTTTTAAATTACTTGTTGATATATAAAATCAGTAGCGAAATGAGCAAACCAATTGCTTCTTTTCCCGGTAACGCGCTATTTCCTTGTAAAAAATACAAAAGTCATGCGTCTGCGATATTAAATATAAGTTGCTGTTGGGCACACTTTGACGATGTTTCCCCCAGCGAAAGTACATACGTTAATGATTCTCCTTAAGAATACAGTACAGTGTTCAAATTGTTTCTTTTTTTAATCTAGGAGGTTGCCTCGCAGCGGCTTAATTAATGGAGAGGTAGATAATAAGGAAAGATTTCGATTCAAATTCAAACGGCTTACTTATAATCCTGAGAGTAATGGGTCTCAAGAAGGATGAGACGAATACCCATAAGTAGAGAGAGAGAGAGAGAGGGGGGGGGCGAGAAAGAGGAGAGACAGAAACAGAAAGAACATCATAGAAAGGAAAACGAGAAACGAAAAGAGAGAAGTAGAGAGGGAAGAGGAGGGAGACAGAGAGAGATACATTATATGTACTATAACGATGCAACACGTCATTTCTTTCGCGCGATGAATTCGAAAAATGTAAGATTGATATACTTGTATTTTAAAACGAAATTCTTCGACAATTATATAACTTATTAGACTTAGATCTAAGCATTAGATTCGACGTCATTATCATTCATCCTTTTCCATTATATATTTTTTTTATTTTTGTTAACTCTCTCCATATTTTTCGCTCACATCATGATCATTGTCATTAGTGGACGTAGCTTCGCAAGTAACGCCACGTAGACCATAACTCGCGGCTCTCACTCTCGTGGATATAATGTCCACGCGACAGCTACAAATACGGTTTAGCGCGCACCCTTTATAACATGTATTTTGCGTTCGTCCATGCATCCTTTCTGACACAGTGTTTCAACTCTCCTGCCAGAATATATATGGTCATCGCCTCATAAATACGCCTCTTTTC
This sequence comes from Torymus flavipes, assembly GCA_030522905.1. Lineage (NCBI taxonomy): Eukaryota > Metazoa > Arthropoda > Insecta > Hymenoptera > Torymidae > Torymus > Torymus flavipes. Next base: position 20,977 of record JAPYZO010000706.1, on the reverse strand, counting down.
CCCCTTTACGTTCTTCTCGCTCAATCATCATCTGAATTCACAATCACCATAATCATCAGCATATGCTCCATGATTTAACAACGATCCTAGGTTAAAAAGACTAAAACCGGAAGAAGCGGACGCTCCGCCGAGTGTCGTTCGCGGACGCGTGCGAATATGAGTGCGCAGCAGGCCAGCTGCCGCGCAATAGTCGCCCTCTTGTGCGTCGCGTCTCTTTGCGCGCTCGCTTTCTCTCCCCCTCTCTCTCTCGATATCGAGATAATAGCTTCGACGTCGCGGCGACGGCAGCGGCGGCGGAGGGCCACTAACTACGTACGATCACTTGCTCGCTTACATGTATATTTTTTTTTTTAATTATTTTTTTACCTTTAACTTTTCATTTTTATTTTTTCTTTATATACGTCTCGTCGCTTTCATCTCTGTCCCACAACTTGATTGTGTCCTCACGATTTTTCTACTAATTTTTGTGTTCGCCTTTCACGCTTTTACTTATTTTGTAGTTTTTAGTTTGTCATTCGTCGTGGAGTCGGTAAGCGTGTGATCTCGCAACCTTTTCTTTCATTTGCGCGTCGTGTCATCATTTTTGTCTAACTTTCGTTTTTATCCCCTTTATATGTATGTATTTTATTTTGATATGACGGACTAGCTTGTGTTTCTTTTTTAAACGAATCAGGAAAAAAAAATAGTGTATCATTTTTAATAAGTAATTAATAAAATACAAGTACCTTAATACTTGGTTTACAGAATACTAATATTATCTATGGAAAAAAATACAAATTCAATAATAAATTATTCTTCGGCTAATAATTGTAAAGTTAAAAACAATTGATGTACATATACTTGCATACAATCACACATAATTTTTTTTTTCTGATTTGCATAACTATCGCTGGCTTACATTGAAAATAACTGAATTTCATCAAATAATTAAAATTGTCCTCTCTCTCAGTTAGCTATGCTAAATCTGCTCACGACTATCAATTTGTTTTTCCTACGCCTCCGCTCGGTTATAACGTAAAATAAAAATACCTTCAGTTAATTTCAGTGTGTAAGCTCTTATAATGAACGCAAAAAAGATATTAGCCTCGTTAGTAAAAAATGAAAGAAAACTCTCAAACTTCGCTAAAAAAACGCCATTCATTAAAAAAAGGGAGAGGGAAATAGTAAACAATTCTATCCGCGAACTCAAAGGTTTGTTCGACCGCGAAGAGTTTGGATAAAGTGGTCGATTCCCAATGACCGATCGTACAAATGTTAGCTACTACAAAAAACTACTGAATTCGAATTTTTTTTTTTGAACATCGACTCTTAAAAAGACTTGCATACACGTTTATTAAAAGTTAAAACCACGCTTAAAAAAATTACACGGTGTGTATGTATATGATTGAATGTTTGTATGTGTGTCAGCGAGAAATGTATAGTACGCGCACTTATATAAAGTACCCATGGGTCGCGGTGCCGGAGGAACATAGCGGCGATAGAAGCAAATCGATGTAAGGATAAAAATGAGGAAATTGGAAAGAAACGAAATTTCGCGCACGCGCTCAGGGATCGAACAAACCCATCATCATTTCGCCTTGAACTCTCTTGAGAAGAAAAAATTTTTTGACGCTTTGTCACGGTATAAGTTATATGCACACACATACACGCACACAGAGGTTGGACCATCATCAGACGGACGTAGACCAGGTCGAAGACGAGAAGACACGGTCACCGACTTGATCTTCACACACGCTCGCTCTCTCCTTCCGTCGGGATGTCAATTATAGTTCTCTATTAACGTTATACGATGACTTGGAAAATTCATATGGCCCAAAAATGATGGTTGTCTTTTTTTTCTATTTGTTTCAGTTTATTTTTTTTATTTCTTTGTTTGCTCTCTCATTATTTATTAATAGTCAGCGCGTCAAAATTTCATCGTCTCCGTCCGATATTTATAATTATATTTATATTTATAATATACGTGCACAGGGAGAGATTTTTTATTTTTTAAATATATTTTTTGCTTTTATCTTTTCACTTTTTTTTATTCTGTTAAACGCGAAGTGGACTAAGGACGAGTAAAGACATACACAAGTCTCCCTTCGCACGTACGAGATTCGAGGATGTCCACGCAAACTCATTCTCTTCCGTCTTATGTATATATATAATTTTTTTCAATCTCCTCACTTCGTCACTCTCGCACGATCTTGTTGCCTCAGATCGTTCTCGTGCGATCCTATTGTGTATATAATCCATATCATCACACCCTCCCCCTGCTATTTTTTTAACGGCATGCAGTTCGCAGGTGTAGTATGTAAATAATTATGCGCGTGAAAGAGAGAAGGATTTTTTTATCGCTTTTTTTTTCTTAAAATTTTTCTTTTCGCTGCGGCTGCTGCTTCTCGAAGAAAGTGTGTTGTATGTCTGCTGTGTGTCTGAGTGTGTGAGATGCATCCATGGCCCCTACTATTCTCTTTCTCTCTCTCTCTCTCTCTCTAGCTTTCTCTCCCTCTCTCTCTCTCACTCTCTCTCTCTCTCCCTTTTTGAGGGTCGTCAATACACGCAAAATCGAAGGTCGACGCCTTTTCGTCCCCCCTCTTTCTCTCTCTCTCTCTCTCTCTCCTCTCTCGCGCGCGCCCCGTCTTGTCCTGTGTGCGCGCGCGCCCGACTTCTGGATGCTTCTGGACTCGATGAGAGCTTGATATATAAGATTGATTTGGTTTTTGTTGATGCTGATGTTGTTGTAGTTGTTGTTCTTGTCTGTTGTTTTGTTGCTAGTGTCCGGGAAGAGACGAGCGATGGTTGGTATTATTTGTGGCTTGGCAACCGCTGTGGACTTGGGTATCGCCATTGTTACCTGCGGTGGTGCAAATGAAGATTAGTTTCTGCGAATGTTCGCCAACACAAGTGTTGGGTCGCATCTCTAGGGGGAAACCGAGAAAACCGGACCAAGAGCTGTTTTACTTTCCCTGGATCGCGCGTAGACTGGATTCGAAATCTACAGAGGTGGAGGCTGAATTTTGGACTAGAGCTATATTGATTCGCACGTGCTCGCGCGATATGTCTTTATTAAATGATTAAGTTCACGTAGATTGTTGATACGAAATGCGATTTTGAAAAATCTTTCAATTGAGATAAATGGTAATATATTTTTTTGCAATTACATCGATTGCTGCTCTTGAAAAATTAAAGAGGAAGCTATTAACTTGATATTATGAACCTCTTGAGTTTCAGTTAAATTGTAAAAAATTTCATTGATCAAAGAGCTTATTCGAGAAAAATGCTGTAACAAAATAAAATTGTAAAATTTCAAAAATATCCAACGAAAAGCAAAATAAGATGAATAAGTACAGTTTCAAAGCAAATGAAAGTAGATGCAGAATGAATTCAGTCAGACGTCAAATTTAAGCTGACGTTTTTCTAAATATGTTTTTCTTAATCTTAACTTTTTCAGATTGAAAAAATAATGAAATTTTGCGAAATCTCGTGTTAAATTACAATCGCCTCACTATACCTTCATTAAGACGAGTGCGAAGCTCACGAGTGGGGCTGCGACGTGCAGTGGTCCCGCTTGGTGCTATCGCCGCCGCCACCGCCGCCGCCAGCACCGGTTTGAGATTGCTGCTGAGGCGGCTGGGACGAGGGCGTCGTGGGCGTCGTCGTCTTGCCGGCGTTGTTCGAGGCAGCCTGGCTCGTCGGCGTCGTCGGCTTGTCCTCGTTAACCGGCGTCGGGGGCGCGTCCTTGCGCGGCGGCATCCGCTCGTTTATCGCGTCCAGGCCCTTCGCCTCGGCGAACGACGTGATCTTGTGGTTCGGCGAGAAGCCCTGCAGCGCTGCGAGGTAAAAATTCAAATATTCATTAGTAAATATTACGCTTAAATGTATTCGTGGAAAAATAAACTACTTAATTCTTAGTCAGGTAATTTTTATATAATATAATTGATTGATTGTTTCAAATGACGAGCTTACCATTCTTCAAGGACGTCTTTCCACCGGAAAGTGCACCGAGCGGCAAAGCACCGGTCGGTGTCAATCCCTTCAGCCGCTTGTGATCTACAATAATTTCCTGCGCGAATCAGTAAAAGACTGACTAACGCTATTTCAACGTTTTAAGAAACATCATTTTCTATATCAAACTTGGCTTTTATAGTCTAGCCACGACCGCTAGCTGCTATATTCAGGAGAATCTTATATCTTCGACATCTCAAATACCAATATATTATATTTTGATGAAAACTCATGATGTATTTTTATTGGATTTGAGCCTATATTTAATCCTTCTGTTACGTTTAAATTCTCTTAAGCAAAATCTTTCTTTCTTGAGATCTACAACTTTTGTATTCTGTGTAAAATCAAATCCTATTAAATGATAAGCGAAAATCGACTACATAAGTTGTATTTGGTGAAAAAAATATAAGACTCTCCCGAGTAGCAGTCGTGCCTAAAAAGTTTTCAGGAGCAGTTAATAATAATTTTGAAAAATACACGACATATAAAGAGATGAAAATCATCCAGCCTTCCGGCCAAGCTCTACAACAATCTATTTACATGTATAGTACATCTTTTGAGCGTCAATAGAAAAAGTCAGCCGCAGAATGAAGGCTTCCAGGCCACGCCAGCTAAACATCCCTCTCTCTCCCATTGATCAAGGAGCCAAAAAAAAAAGCTCCGCCCTCTCTCGCCTCGAATGCATAACAATGAGGGAGAGAAGAGAGAGCGTATAGAACTAGGCGCTTCCTGCATATACACACACACGCACGCGGAATTGCTCACTGACCTGAGTACGGAGAAGACGCGCGCCATTTTGCCGATGGCTCGGATCTTGTTCCGGATAACTTCTTTGCGTAGATTGGCTGCTGCACCTGGAAGAAGACGGAGCCGCGCGCATACGGCGTTCAGTTAGTCTTATCATTCTATCCTCTGCCCCCCTCATTTCCGTATTAAACATATACTTACCAGAAGAGTGTCAGGGTTCGGGATCGTGGTTTTTATGTTTCTGAACGTAGAAACACGAAGAAAGATGCAATATGCAACGCTCCACAATGTTATGGACATATATTGCTTTATTTTGAAAAAGCCTCTCTTTAAACCAGTAACCTGCATTTACTCTGGCAAAGTATTGAAAACTATTTTAAGGAGAAGAAATAAATCTAGAGCTTTTATTGACTTTTTTTCGAATTCAAAATTATTAATTCGTTCCATAGTTATGAAAGTTAAAATTTTATCAATTAAAATGCACTGTGTAATCTCTAAAATTAAACTGTTCGACTGCCGGCATATTTTGATGCACTTCCGATGCTCAATTTTAAACTTTCATGACTTTGGTAGGAATTTATATCTTTTAATTCCGGAATAAGCATATATGAAGGATCGTTTTCTCTATTTTCTCTATATCCAATAGCTTTTAAGAAGAAGCTTATTTAAAAGATTTTTTTTAAATAAAGCAAAGAATGTTGATAACTTGAGTTTGGTGGAGCTCTAGGGTCTAATACTACAGCTTTCTTCATCTTTCTACGTCGAAAAAGATATTCTAATGTTGGAACCGAACCCGTGATAAGAATCCCTGACACTCTCCTGGTTAGTCGTTATCCGGGAATGATCGAGACGGTCTTTCATAAGCACGTCTCATTCTCTCACACTCATTCACGCGGGTCTTATGTGTGAGTCTTTTCGTGTTATATATATATTTGCACATTCACAGCACAACATGCAGATCTCACACTCACACGCAGGCTTTGACGAAGCTGCAAATTTCGCGATGAAAACGTTTCTTATATTCTGCATAACAGTTAATGCACGAAACGTGTTCATCGTGTCGCGTTTATAAGTAGAAGCGACCGATGCGCGACGATATTAACTTTCGTCTCGCGCTTCGTTGGTGCACTGAAGCGCTGCATCAAACAAAGAGTACTTAAGAAACATGCGTATAAAATTTGAGCGCAAAAACGTCATTGAGTGTCGCATACACAGCTGACAGAAATAAATTCGCCTTACGCAAGCTAGCTTATATAGTTTTGGAAGGAATGGGTCTCATGCGGCATATAGGAAATCGTATAGCAACATACATAATTTACTCTCAAATCGTCAATGATTGACACACAACACACATCGACTGTACACGACACAATTCCTACTTTCTCTCTCTTTCCTAACCACAGGCACGCAAAAAGCTTCTCACTCTCATTCTCTCTGCAGCGTATACAGTCACAAAAGGTGCGAAAAGCGACTTACGTCGTGCGCACGCGCGCAAAAAGCGTATATATATGTGTATATTTTTTGCACTCGCACTTCTCACGCCATACCGCTGTCTCTTTCATACTCTCTTTCTCTCTCTCTCGCGTCTTTCTTTTTTTCGCGCGCAGGCATAAAATGTTGCGCGCACGTGTGCAACACGGCGAGCATTAAAAGCTTACGTATACATGTAATGCATTATAGAGCGAAACTGCAGCGGCAGCGGCGGCGGCATGCACATGCGGAGCGCGCATAGGGGATGTTATATATGTGGGCGGGCTAGTGTGGGTTTTTCGACGGAACACTTGCGTCCGTACGCGTAAATTTGGTTGATTCTTTTTCTTTTTTTTTCGACACAGCTTTGGGTTCTCGGTAGCTTATATAGGTGCTGGATCGTAGGCTTGCTGACAGCGTATGCAAGAAAAAGGCTTTCTTCATCTGATCTACTTTAAATGCGTGTTTCCGTATTTCTTCGTACACGCGCAAGAAAGACGTTTAAACACTGAAAAGAAGTTGTTCCTATAATACTGTTTTATTAACATACTTAATTGAAAAATATTTGTCCCGACCATGTAAACGCCAAGCTCAATTTCCAACATGACACGAGAATAAAAAAATAAAAATCGCATTTTCGTGAAATTGAAAAGCGTAGGCCGAGAGCGTGACACACACGTGTGTGTCGCCTTCGTCGAGCGCACAGCCGCGCGCTGACTCTATTTTTGCAGCGCGCGGTGCCGCATCGCGCCATTCTTTTTAATATTTTTTTCCCTCCTCCGCGAGGATTATGCGGGGGAAATTGATCGTCGATAATTTTAAATTCAAGGCTCGCCGTCGTCGCGCGTCGCCTAAAAAGACTAGCGCGAGGGAGAATGAATTCCAGTTGTTCCAATGGTGTTATTATATATCAGTGGACTGGCTCGCAGACGTATATACGGGACGGATAAAAATAAAGTATACATATAGCGGCAGGTATGCGAAAAAGTGTTCGCCGTCTTTTTTATACTATGTAGCTGGACGCATCGATGGGGCGCGTGTTCGTAGGCTGCGATGTTGCCGCGCGGGAATGGGGAGGCACGTACGGCACACAGAATCGTCTTCCTCTATGCGTTTATTACAACGGAAAACCGTGCTTCAACTACGTGGAAATATATATATATATATTTCTAGCAATTAATACTCTTTTAAAAATCGATAAATATGCTTGTATAAAGTTCTAAATTATCATGTAAAATTTTCTACTTACTATATTAAATTTTTGGCGGCTTTAATATTTGATAGTAAGGCGAAGCAATTTTTGCAAGCCAGTTTACTAAATTCTTTTTTACTTATATCAAATTTTAAGCGTCCAGTTACTATTACTTTTACCTTATTAACGTAACTTGCGAAAATTTTTTTTTTAAATGTAAATTTTTACTTTGATTTCCTTGATATTTAAATTTAGTAAAGTGAATTCTAATATTCAATACATTTCGAGTATGCCCCCGTTGTCCTATACTTTATACTAAATTTTACTTGTTGAAGAAGTAATTTTTACTGAAACTTTTTTTCTGCGTGTATCTACACAGTCCACGCATATAAAATGCTCATGGCCAAGTCTCGGTCTCCCTCTTTCTTTCTGTGGCCAATATGTCGAATTAATTTTTTTAGGGACTTAAAAAAATCAATAATTGTTTGTTTGAGGAAGCCCTTTTCTTTTGATATCTTGAAGCTCGTATCGCCACTTGGAAAATTTTGTGGTGTAGTTCTAGTTTTCGTGATGAAAAAAAAAGTTCGTACAACTCTGTATACCTAGCTCTGATGCAATTAAGTTTTTTGTCACATATTCAATGAGCTTAACTAAAGCGTTACAAGTGGCTCTCTGGCCCAAAAGTAATTTTGTTTTTCTCGCTATACTCATAGCTTCAAGTGATCCAACATGATGATGAACGCATGATGTTCAGTAAAGAGTTCATTCAATAATAAAGAACGTGATTATTATGAAGATTCTGTAAAGCAAATGTAAATAGAAAATCGAAATTTTGATTAGTGAATTCTCCGAACGAAATGATTGTACAATGCTTACTCGAAAAGTATCACGACTTTTTAAACCCACGAAAGCCCCATCTCAGCAGTATTGTTCGACTGAGTGCTCAAACATCTGTCAGGTAGCACTATCCTACGGAAGCTTAAAAAGTTCCAATACTTAGCAAATTAGACGTATATGTTCCGTTGCGCGAGGATCCCGTGCAAGGACGTCCTCGCACGCGCGCATAACGTCCTCATTTTCTCGTGTACAAAGAGGGAGTTCGCAGCAACATACACAGACACATGCTCCTACACACAAGTGTATACATACACATTACACAACGGGAACATACACCACCATCGACGGTAATTCATCTCTCTCTCCTGCGAGCTTTGTTCTCCGGCCTTTGTCTAGGCTAATATCCGTTCACTTCTCGCATCCACTCAAATCCTTAAAACTTGTCTAAAGCATGCGGATAAATACGGGCAATGCCACACAGATACGTACACAGAGAGCGAAGTTTTACTATTTCTTTTTTTTTATCTTTCTAATTTCGAGCTAACATCCATTGTGCGAGGAGGGGGGAGGGGGGATGTCGAGCGAGCTTGCGGAAGTACAGTATAGTAGCTCTTCTCTCTTGGTTGTTTCTTCTCTTTTTGCGCTACGGAAGGAAGGGGGGCGGAAAGTATGTGAAATGGCCGGGAAATTTCAGCTGCGGTGCGCCATATCGATCTTTCGACTGCCCCCGAACGTATGGTGGCGCGCCGTTCCGTTTTCAAAAAAAAAAAAAAATGCGGCTTGTATGTGATATTCGCCGTATGAAAACGCAAGAACTTTACCGTTTTCTTTAAAAGAGGATTTCAGAGCGAGTTTTTCTACACAGCAGTTTTTGCTTGCTCGATTAGGTAACCAATCAGGCTAGCGCGGCGGTTCCTGATTGCCTGATTGTGACTACTGGAGCGCCTCGTCCTTTCCGATTGGTCGTTAATTTAATTTGATTTACCAATCAAAGTGAATAGCGCGAATGGAGCTTGCAATCTTCAGTTTAAGAATTGCGCCAGCAAAGAAGTCTTTAAAGAAAAACTCGATAGACAATTCCTTGGACCTTGCGCAGTCCAGTAGAACAAAATAACAAATCACGCTGCTTTTCCAGTAGCAGTTTAGGCAGAATTACTTTATAATACACATCTTTCAGCTGGCATATCCAAAGGTCAGGGCGCGAATCGAATAAACCGAAATGTATAGTTAAACCAGCGGGGAAAAGTGTGTATCGCACAAAGCAGAGAGCGTAGTAATAGTGGTGAAAAGCTGCTGCTGCTGCTGATGGTGCTATGAGAATATAAGGATCAAGCTCGCGCGTGAGAGATGGAGAGGAAACCCGCTAAGGTCGCGTCGTCGTCTCGGTCGGCGCCACTCGAGTTATCTGCGGGGGAGTAGCGCGCGCGTCTGGCGCGACGCGGCGACGGCGGCTACCGGCGTGCTTTACGACTCTTCGCGTAATTGTCGCTGTGTGTTGGCTTTTTTTCGCTGCTGCTTTTCTCCTTCTTCTTCTGCTTCTTAGTAATTACGAAATGACTTTGTTCATCGGCGGAATGGCAGTTGATAATTCGAAAGAATTTTTCAAGCGAATGCGAGTGAAGGTGTTCACGTTACCATTGAGCTGGCACGAGTGTAAAAAGTGAGTGGAATTGCGGTTGCTTAATTTTTTTTTTCCTATTTTTTAAAAGTGGCTCTAATGCGATTGTCAGGCCACTCTCTGTTTATTCATGCAGCATACAATTAGCGCAGTGTAATTTTTGTCGACTCTTTTCTTTATCGTTATCATTAAAGTATGAATAATGCAGGCAGAAATTAATTAAACGGAAAACATTTATGGAGGCTAAAGGAAAAAAATCGAAAACCTTTTAACCGCGGCCAATTTTTGAGAGTTCCATTAATTCGATGATTAAATTAAAAAAGTGAATAAGAGAAAAAAGTTACTTACAAAAATGAAATACCACTATAAATCATCGAAAAACTCTCTCTCTATTTGTCCGCAACGCCGTCGCACGCAACGCGGGGGTGGCCAAACGGATATAGGTCACACGCACAAGACATACAGACACATACACGTACACTAAACATATACATTGACAAACATGAGTCTCTATCTGGTCAGGTACATACGAGTACACACATCAATGGGTGCGTTGTCTTGTTTTACATATATATTGTCTCACTCTCTCTCTCTCTCTCTCTCTCTCTCTCTCTCTCTCTCTCTCTCTCTCTCTCTCTCTCTCTCTCTCTCTCTCTCGCTCCATAGAAATGCAGATCATATGCAAGAAACTCACCGTACGCGGTGGTTCGGTAGGGTGGCGGTGGTAGTAGCAGTAGTTGACGGTCGATCGGTTGATTCGTTATCACGAATACGTGGTGTGGTTTCGTGAGCGAGGTCGCGTAGTGGTTGGTGAATCATGGTAGAGCGGTGGTGATGGTGGTTAAAATTAGTAGGAGTAGCCGCAGAAGAGGGCCGGATACACCACGGTCACAACATCACACGGTAACACAATCAACACGAGACGATTGTCGATGCGTGTGCAAATGGGGACAGAAGTACCAACAATGTGAGAGCAGCGTCATAACACGGTCACCACCGCGTTTGTTATTATTTTTTTTTTTTTCATTATTCATTATTCATTTATATATTTATAATAGATAGAAGATCCGTTCCAAGTTGTTTCGCCGCCAATTACGGCAGTAGCAGTAGTAGTAGACAGCAGACAGCATTATGATGCATTCGGTGTATATATATATTTTTATATATTGGTTCAAGTAGTAGTAGTAGCAGTAGGTGTAGTTCAGAAAGTAAAACAATACATAGAACAGACGAAAAAACATGTGCACTGCGTAAATAATACATTCTCAAGCATGTGCGAGAAGAGAATTAAGATTATATAATATATTAAATACATTGTAATAAGAAAATTCTATATATATAGAGATATATAATAATAAATAGAGTCACAATAATTGTTATCGTACATAATTACAATCGGTGATAAATATAAAAACTAACTAAAATATATTATCTATATATATCTAAGAGACTAGACGAGTGTTCCTCGTTAAACGTCCTTTCTCACTCGCACTCATCGTTGCGTTACTTTTCGCGGGCCGCTCTCCGACACGCGCCACGAGTCCACGGCAACAATTGACAAAGATTTTCCGCGCGCGCGCTCGCTCTGCTCGATTAATTTTCACTCGGCTGGGATTATATACAGACGCGCGCCTGTAAAAATCATATAAGCGCTCAATCCCCTTTTCTTCTCTCGAGTGCTTTCTGCGCTGCACGAGCGCACGCCAAGGTCCTAAAGGCGGATAGAGTATAATTGCGATAAAATTTCGGATGTTTAATGGCGCGTGCGAGCTTTCGAGACTATTTTCCGAAAATGCATTTCACCTCTGCTGATACTAACTGTATTAATATTATTTTAACAGGGCCAGTTTAATATTAGCTTTATTAAATTCATTATAACTCGATTTGCCAGGCAGCAAATAAGTTAAATTGCACCGCGAACTGGACGAAATTCTGTACACCGACGTGATATATATATATATATATGGCTGCATGGAACTCTGCTAAATGAAATTACCTCGCAAGTTCTAACGCGAACAACAAGCCCCACGTCTTTCTTTCGCCAACTAATTAATCTGTATGCGTCCCAGCCAATTTATCTATCACCGAAGCCCCGCAGCCATACAACTATACTAATCATATCCCCGAAAGAAGAAACGCTCCCGTGTGGAGCGGCCCGCGCGCTCAAGCTTTCGGAGTGTCACTGACCTCGCGCGCACGCGGCCGGCCGATGCAGGTCAATCGGGGCCGGCCTTGACCCGCACCCCGAATATTCCCTCCTCGGCCGCGTGAATTTTTCGCGAGCCGCTGCCGTTCGAAGCGCGTCTTTGAGCAAGGCCCCCCTCGGCCCTTTCTCACGTAAAAGCCACGGCATGGGCCTGTCGATAAACTAAACGCTTTTTTTAGCTTATTTTAGAGGACCTTTCTCTCTCTTCACTCAGCTCTTAATTATCAATTAACGAGTGACAAAAAAGTATTTATTAAACGCTCCCTGGAATATTACAATCGAATGAACGTTTCTTTTAACAAATTTATTTCCAAGTTATAAGACGACCTTTTAAAATCATCGATTAAATATATTAATGTAAGCGCTCGTTTCGGCCCGCAAGGTGAATGACACTCCGAAATTCAACCCAGTATAGAAAAGAGTCCGTATACGCGTGTCTCTTGATCGCAACGCGAGAATAAAAAAAAAAAGAAGAACCCCGACTTAAAATCTACGCGGAACGATCTTGCACACTCCGTGCGCAAATTGTGAGGATTGTACCGAACTGAAAGCACAAAAAATCAAGATATTAGTCAAGTCGGCCGACGGCTTGCAAAGACTATTCCATTTTGTCAGTCGGCGAATGTCTTTGCAAGTCGTGCTGCATTAATCATCTAGCATTAATCATCTAGCATTATTGGGCAAAGAATGCAAAAAAAAAAACAAAAAAAAACACAGTGAAGAGGAATGAAAGATAAACAAAACTATGTCTCTAATATCCACTCGGAATAACTCTTCAAAAATTAAACTCGGTTAGTTAATTTATACACATTAGTCTTATAGCATGTATATGTAGCAAAAACGGGAGATCACAGACACGTATATATACTAGATGTCCGTGCGTCGTGCCATTACTTACTTACTTACTTACACACAATAGTTAAAACAAAAAGAATACGTCTAACATGAAACTAGTTCTAGGGTGAAACCTAATGAGGGACTATAGGGGGGAGGCGCAACATCTTCTTTTTTTTTTTTCTTGCACAGTATACATATACTCTACACGACTTTTCTAGACCGAGCAAGGAATGAATAGGAAAAACACGCATGCGACGCATAGTCTCGGTTACAAAACTCAAAATTCAAGAAATTCCCGAACAATGTGGCGGGAAAAAAAATTCACCGCGCATGTTCATTCTTTTTTCCTTCCTCTTCAACCGTTGCTTTATGTCGCGCAAAAAAAAAACGAAGAAAGAGGAACGACGAGTGCGCGCGAGAGTTGACTTCGGTCTTTGGAAAAATTCGTGCACGATTCCTTCGTCTGAAGCATTCTGAATTTGTCGAGGCACAACGTATCACTCCGACAAAAGTTTTCCATTATATAACTGGTGCGTGCAGAATTGAACTGCACGCGCATTGCGGTGCGATACCTTAGCCTCGAAAATTCAAGAACGAAACAACGAAAAACAGACAGAAGAGAAAACGTAAACTAGATATATATATATATGTACACAGCGCGGGATAAGAGAAGTAAAGAAGGCAATAGACACAGGATAGAACTAAGGGAACACGTAGACAGAGTCAGGCACAGAAAAGGAAACCAGAACGTAAAAGAAAAAAAAGTGTGCTAGCTGCAAAGTATATACGACAAAGAAAAACAAAAAAGAGACATGGAACATGTGGGCCGAGTGAGAGTGTGTGTATGTGTGTGTAGACGAAGGGGGGATGGAAGGATGGACGTGCGCGGCACTCTCTAATGGACTTGAACATGCGCAGAGACAATTTGTATTGCGGAGAGCTGGCGCGCTGTGTAAACAGCGAGAAAGGGACGCGCGACTCGTGTTCTATGCGATGACGGCGATGGTTGTAGTAGTGCGTCCACGTGTGCGCTATTGCACTGGACGTGCGAGCGCGTGGTGATGTATAATGTATAAAGGACGATAAAAATCAGCTGAAGCACTCGCGCGCGCGCGCGCGCGTCTGTGTGTGAGCATAAATCATCGGTGAGAGTATGTGAACACAGACGCGCGCGTGCTGGACGTGGGCGAAGACATGATAACGGAATGCGGCCGGGTGGTGTGTATCCTTTTCGCTGTATAACATGCGCGCCGTTGCATTGTTGGGAAAAAGAATATATATATTTTTTACTTGTTATTTGATTTCACCGATGCGAGATGCGCTGAAAGCTCTCGCACAGTAAGCAGACATTTTAAAGTGCTTCAAACAAATTTGGAATTTTTAATGTCGATAAAACTTTTTTTATATACCTTTTTCCCAACAGATATGCAGCTCAGTGATGCGCGAATGAATGATACTATATGATCGAATGGCATGTTACACATGATTTTGGGGACGAAGACTGAAATCTCTAAGGAGCTTGCATTGTGCACACTTCTGCATCATTCTTATGGAAATTAAAAAAAAAAAACCATTTTTTGTCAACCCCAGCAAGGGAACAATTACTTTTCGTCATGTTGTGGAATGAAGTTCGATGGCGAGCTATCGTAGTGATGAAATAAAGCGCGTACATCAGGCTCTAAGATTTTCACATTTTTCTTTTCTCATTCCTCGAGCCTTCGAAAGAAAGAAAACGACTTGTCACGCGTTTACTCCTCCTTTCTCCAGCTCCGCTTTCTCAATTTCGCGAACACTGTCGATCGGCAGAGTACGCAAATCTCATTCTCCAAACGTGTGTGCTTCTTATCATGACACAATTCGCAAACTTTCAAAGCCTCTCTAAATTAGCTGAGAACAACGACATCGCGATAGTTCTTGAATGTTTCGTTGATAAGCGCAGTGAATTAACAAGAATAAAAAAAGAAAACATGAAAACGAAAAAAAATAAGTAACTAAACAAAACATAAACTCAGTAGTAAGCAAAGACGATTACATCTCATTATCTCTCTGATAGTCTGTCAGTCGAATCATCTATAAACACGCCGTTAGAATAAAGATAATTGAAAAGAAATAAATAAAACAAACGAAATTGTAAATAAAAAAAAAAAAAAACTAAAGTCAAATCATTAAAAAAGCAGAAAAAGAAAATCCAAATAAGTCAAACGTGCAAAACTCAAACTAGGGGCGGTTATAGGAGCGTGGAAAGGGATCGGGAATTGTGGGGCAGTGGTATGGAGAGGACATATTGTACATATACGTATGCACGGTGGGTGTCGGAGAAGCCATAAAATCGCGTGCTGGTTATGACTAACCGAGCGGAAAAAAACAGGGGCCGGCATTGCTGACAAAAATTTTCGCGTGTAAGCCAATTGGACTCTCATATATATATCTACACATATACATAAAAAGAAAAGCACGAAAAAAGCACCTTCACGCGCGCGTTGTTTTGGTCTTCGAGTTTACGCGCGAAAGAAAGTCTCATAGAACTCTGCGGAAAAATAGCGCGAAACAACATGGTATTCGTATGAGTTGCTGTATACCGAAACGCGCAAAAAAGGTCTCACACGAGACCGCGAGAAAACGTATAACGTGAAACGGGGACTGAGGGAACGGTCGCACAGCACAGCAATGTGCGTAGGTGATGTAGCTGTACACACGTTTTATACAACTATATGTATATCGCCATTACAGCGGAGTTGCGATTACAGTTCTCATTCTGCACGAAGTATAGCAGACAAGAGTGATTGGCGATTCGTGGAAGTAGCGGTCAAACCAAAGATTAATTTAAACTTCAACTGGCGATTAATAGTCACTTTCAAAAGAAAAAAGAAAACCTAACGGTTAAAAAACACGACATTGTAAGAGAAAGAAAAAGGAACATTGGTATCATTGGCATATAAACACGAAACAACGTGTGCTTTCCATTATCAGGATTTTTATTTCACCAGGCTATGTCGTAACATAAGGAGGTAGCTAAGAATTTTTACTATAATATTTGTACTGATATGGTAACGGCCGCTAGTTATAACGAGGACGTGTGTGTTTTCATCTTTTTCTCTTCTCTTTCTCTTCAATTGTCATAAGAAAAAAGGTCACTTTTGGTAGCTGTTGTTGTTGTTGTATTATTATTATTTTTTTTGCTTATTTCGTTCTCTCTCTCGCTCTCTCTCTCAAATTTTTGCGTCAAGTAAGTCATCAAGCGGGCTTACCAGTCTTTTTTTGGACAACGACTTTGGCTGCGACTTTAACCGGTGGTAGGAGTTTGGTTGAACAACGAAGTTTTGAGTGGTAGTAGTAGAAGTAGTAGAAGGTAGTAGTAGCATAGTGTCGTGCCAAGATAGGAAGAGTCCAAGGCCAGTGTGATTGATACAAATATAATAGAGAAGGAGTACGATAAAAGACAGTCAGTGCATTTTTTTTCTTTTCTTTCTTTCTTGATTGTTTTTTGGAGGTGAGAGTTTTCAACAAAATAAAAAAGAATAAATTTTGTTGCTTGTTCTCGCATTCTTTTTTGGCTTTTTCTTTTTTCAACTTTTTTTTTAACTTGTCTCGCACGTAGTGGAGATATGAGCGTTAACGAACGAAAAAAAAATGAAAAAAGAAAAAATATAATGTTTATAAGTAAATAAATAAGTAAATAAATAACTGAGTAATTAAGCGCTGTTTTGTTCTGGTCGCTTTACTTTCTTTCTTTTCATTGGTCGAGACACATGTCGTTGTACTACGCATGTCCAAAATCCAAAACACTCTGGCTTCTTTGGAATCTCAAGATATAATTAAGTTTATTCAGAGTTAATTACTTTGTACAATATCTTTTCTAATTACACGAGCGAAATGCTCTTAACGAGTGTTGTTAAGTCCAAAAAAATTACTTCCTTAGCTACTCGACTACAAGTGAAAATAGGTTGAGTTTGCAAGTCGTGGACTGGCACGTGAATCGCGTCACTGGCGCCAGATAAATCAATTTCTTCACACCTACAGTATCATTTACATCGTGATTATACGATCTCAGTCCAGATTTGTGATCTACGCATCAGTCAACATTAAAGTTTTCATTTCTCTTCTCATATTAATTCGTTAGGTTTCAACAACTAGAAAATTTATATTCAAACTATTACTCTTCTCCGAATAAGATGTACAAAATATTTAAAGTACTAAATTTAACATTACTGGGATACGAAAAAAGCCAGAGCATTTTGTAGAGCCTGATATGTTTCCTTTCCCTTCAAGTTCTCCTGTGATCTAACCGCTCCTAAAGTCTCGCAAATCTGAAGTGTGAACGAGGGGCAACGAAATAACGTTGCACTGATTGGCTGATGATGAGTATGAGCGGGAGAACGATTACAATGATTCTTTAGACAGATGGAAAAATGTACGTATGATTTCGTTTGAAAAAAAAATTGTGGAGACTCAACTGAACGCAGATAACACAATCAAATATGTCAGTATTGGTTGGTTTCTACGCAAGATACAAAAATATTTTTCTTTACGGAAAATTTAATTTAGTATGATAGTAAACGTCTTGCAGTAAAATACTTTACATGGCCATATATCAAACATCAACAATTTTACATCAAAAATATTTTTTTAAAGACGTAAGTTAAAAATAGAAAAACTACACAAAAATCAAAAACAAAACTTACTTTTACTCATTTTTTGTAAAGAAAAATAAAATTACCGTTCCAACATATCTATTTCTTAAGTATTGTAAATTGCATTGACCACGTTCAGCTGATCGAAGCATGCGATGCAAGATCGAGATTGTCCTAAATTGTAGAAACAAACATTCGTGCCAATCGCTAATTCATTGGTACATTTAAGACAATCTCGATTGAAGCTGCCAAAAATGAAAGGAACGAATTACGAGATAATCATAATAATAAGAATATAAAGATAAAGAATTGAATAATAATTTGATGTGCCTTGTTTTAGCATGTCAGTAGTGATAATATAAGAAACATAGGTCAGATTAATGTAAATGGATCGTGCCTTGAATAGTAAAAAGGATTTCTTACAAATAAAACAAGATAGAGGAGACTGGGGTAATATCGAGTCAAGAGGCAAAACAGAATTTTTCAATTCCTCGGTTACTACTAGAGTTATCTATGTAATAGCTATGCCCTCTCTTTAAAAATATTTCTATTGTCATTCTACATACAATTTCGTTTCTTAATTTTACTTGTGACTGCAACAAAATTGTTAATTACTTTTTTTGAGATAATACCGGATATTTTAGGTTGGGGTAAAACCTGATATCTTATTTTCTTTTTTATTTTAATATAATGCTAAAATAAAATAATAATAGACATTTCGTGCACTGTTCATGCATTACAGATATAAATTTTTTTTTTGTTTTTAGCACAGATATGTTAGAAAATCTCCACGACAAAGCTTAAATGGATTATTCAATTTCATATAAAAACGTTAATCTATAATTATTAATAATATATGTTATATAATTACATTTTTATATTTATTCTAGAATGTCAAATACCGCTAAAATTCATTTTGGAAAGAATAATGAAAGTATACGGTTTTCCAAATAATAACATTTAATAATAACAACATTTTTTTACAAATATTTCCAGCTACCTGAATGTCAACTGAAAACAATATCAGAATTAAATATTGTTGTTATTTTTATATCTCTTTGGAATCAATAATTTTCAAAAAGTATCCGGTTTTACCCTAGTCTCCCCTACAGAATTTAAAAGAGTAAGTAAAGTATGTAAGAGACGTTTGATGGCCAATGTTAAATACATATTTATATTGAGGAAGAAAATATAATATGCGAGGTGGGAGAAAATGTATTCTTTTTGGATGCAGGAGCTTCGAGACAAACATTCGAGATATATATTGAACTTGGTATTGAAAATAATTGTTGTTTTTTTTCGTGTTGCGGAAATAAAAAGAAAAGAGAACCGTCGAAAACAGATACAAAAGAAACAGACATATGTACAGGGCAAATAATAAAAGAAAGATTGTGTGCACGCGTGGATACACACGGGCAAATAAAAAAAAAGGGAAAAATAATTATAAATATAGTAATATCGAATAGAAGTGGATGTTGGGCACATTGAAACTATCTATAGTAGCTATAAAATTAAAGACAATTGAAGCATTCAATTTTTCGACGATTAATAAGGTTGAATGATACTTCTTACCATCTGTCCGTGCAGCAATAATTTTTCGTTCGAGAAAAAAAAGAGAAATACATTTTTAAGTGTTTTCATATTTTTAGGCGATTATAAAAGAAAATAAAGAAGGAGAGTATCACGTTTGTTTTTTAAAAGAAAACTATATAAATAGTGCGTGTTGATTGACTTTAAACAGTGTGTCTTTATTATAAAAAAGTAAATCAAAAGACATAGCCAATAGTGCAAAAACTCATAATTTTACGATCGTAAATTCAAATTTCAGAAAATAATGATTAAAAAACCGACGAATTTTTATGAGTAATCACATTGTTGACCCGACACGTGAATCATTGTACAATAAAAGTGTTGAAAGACGTCACTTAACTCTTGCACGTAAATATTTATATGTATGTATAAAAAATGTGCTAACGTGGAATTTAAGGAGAAAAACGTATACGAAGTGAAAGAGCAAAGTGAGCGACTTTGTTGTAATAAAATAATTAAAAAACGAAAGGAAAACAATAGTTAGATGAAAACGAACATTACCTTCTTCGAGTGCATCGTCTCCGTCGCTCATAAGTTCGTCGTCCGAGCAAATATTCAGGACGTTTACTAGCATTTCCGTGACTATCGTGAATAAATAATCATATGTTAATAACCATTGGCTAATAGATTATTGAAAACAATTCATATTTCGCTATCAATAGCAATATCTAGCTCATAGTTACATTACACAAAACTTTGCTTTCATAAATACCTTTTTCACCAACAAATGGCAAAGACCACGTGAATACGTCCATGAAATTGGGAAGCCAGTACGGATGTGGCGAGCAATTGAATTGCCTAATGTTCATCACGTTGTTCTCGTATTTGAGCACAGCCGCCTAAACAATCAAATGCATGAATCCCGTTATAGATTATACTGTAATTGATATATAAATATAATTTATTGTCTAATCAAATAGTTTACTACTGCTTTAATACACCGTTACGCTAATACGCGAAAGAAATGAATCCATAAATTCCTTGCGAACGTAAGATTGCTTAATTGAAACTTGACCTCGATTTGCGAATGCAATGTGCGCAGTTATGAGCGGGTAATCAAAGCGCCTAGGATTACGAAGAATTTACACGTGTGGAGAGAGCTGCGCTGGGTCACGCGACAGAACGTGTACGCAGTCGTGTTTGAAAGGTTGAAAAAGTGACTATATAGAAATTAGCTTGGGGCGAGGTTGCAACGCACTTAAACTTCCTTTTTTTTCTCTATCTAATTTCAGCCCACGCTCACGTAATTTCCTAAACGAAAGGGTGTCCTCCATCAAGCTTGGCGAAATGCTAATACTTTGCAGCTCGAAACAAGCAATAAAACTACATTTGAACATAGAAAAAATAAGTCATATCTAAACCCCATATTTTCCCCTGAGGGACACCCTAACCTTAACAAACAAGTATTAGTACGCTTTTTTTTTATTTTCAAGCAGAGTAGTGCAACAAATCTAAAAAAAAATTTTTAGTTCAGCACAACGTACTTTAGTGTCTTATATGTACTGGAATTATTTTAAAAAATGTTTTGCGCATTCCTGTCGCCTTAAAAATTTAGATTTAGCGATTTTGAAGGTCTCGTCCCTCTTAGAATCAACACTCAATAATAACTGGAGCATGTGAAACACATAAATACGTAAATGATGAAAAAATTGTCGAATAGTTCCGCAGTTATGACTATTTAAAATTAAAAGTTTTTTTTATCTTGAAAATAACTGCAATTTAAAAAAAAAACCTGGTGGTTTAAATGGCTAAATTTTATTTTTGTTATGTCCAAACCTATTTTTATTGCTTTCTTTGAATCACAGACTAGATGCATTTCGCCATGCTTTATATTAAACTAACGAAATTCGTTATGATCC
>JAPYZO010000705.1:0-23046 GCA_030522905.1 Torymus flavipes | reverse complement strand
ATATACGTGCTTTTCTTATTCTCAGTATAATTGAAGCGCGATTTCTTCCGAGCAAACGACTACCACTAATACGTACGTACACATACAGAGTCGTACCGCCACGGAAAGTCGAGATAATTTCAGCCCGGTAGTATCGACTCGAGCGAAGGTTTTCTTTTTCCGCGCCGGCTAACAATGCAATTTTCACATCGATCCCCTCGCGCGCGCGCTAGCAACATTAGAGGAAACGAAACTACTATGCTTATTCTCTTCAGCCGTGGCCGCGCTGGCTGCTCATATATGCAGGGGCATCGTTGTGTGCAGCCACGCGCTCTTTCTTACCGTTAATTCGTTACAAGGTCGCTGATATCTATTTTCAGAAAATTGGGATTTGTAAACATTGCTATCATCATGGCGGGAGAACGTCCGCCACGCGCGCGCGCGAACACGCGTCTGGTTCATTCATCTGCTCCGCTTTATGTGTATAATACACAATACGTTCTATCTTTCCGCATCTCCGTGTCGCGTGGGGGTTCGCAGCCCGTATTATAATGACGCCCGTAATAAAAAAAGGGAAAAATAGTCCGATGTCTCTTCGAAGTGGCGCGCTGCGGCGGTGGTAGCAACGCTTTATTCTAAATATAAGGCGGTGTTCCGTTTATTGGTCGCGGGAATTATTTATGCCGCGTATTCTGAGCGGCGAGAGAGCGACGGGTTGGTATATATATATGCTGCTCTCTCTCTCTCTTTGGTCTGTGATGAGCGGTTCGGTGACGTCACATTAGTATACGTGTGTGTGTGTGAGAGTGTCAGTGCGAACAAAAAAAAGAAAAAGAGAATCTTGAAGGAATGACGTCAGGCAGAAGCGTCCCGATGCGCGCGCGGGACGAACTTTGCGAATTTGTTGTGTGTTTCGAGGAAAAGTTCGTGAGTAAAAGAGTTGTCGTAGCGCGATGCTTGGGGAGGGTTTCTTGTATGGTTCGAAGTATGGCGATAGAAAGAACGTGTATATGTGAGTGTCTGCTATATATATATACACACACGATCTCTACGCGATATCGTAAATGCGGATCCGCACAATGTGCCATAAAATGTGTGTGTACGTATTATACGCAGATTAACATCGTTTCGCTTACAGCAGCGACGCTGCGAAGAATCGTTCGCGTAATCTTCGTCTGTTGTTCTAATTTGCATATAAAAAGTAGACATATTTTGAAATTCCATTATAATTCGCATCGTTTCTCTGTTGTACACTTTCAAACCCATCAGACGCTTCAATTACAATATAAGCTTTTTATCTCGAGATTACTCCGACCGATCGCGACCTCAATATTCAAGTACTTACCACGAAAACGTCCAATCTCCAGAAAAAAAAACAACGAAATTTCAAGCCACACACCGCGCGATGACACGCATCTCTGTATAAACCAACAACCAGTTTTTCTGACCGCAATCAGCTGAAAAAACACGCGAATGCAATTCCAGTGTTATTCTCGACCCGGCCACCAACCGATCCGTTTAGACGAAAAGACCGCGATCGTCTCGCCGGATAACGTCGCTAGAGTATAGCAGCACGCATAGCTCACGCCGCGCTCAGGTGTATATATGTGTATATATACGTTACGTATTAATCGAGCGATCGCTAGCGCGCGCGTGCGGGCTAATTAAAAACGGGGCGCGCACGAAACTTTCGTGCTACTGCATCGCGACGGCGAGCCGCGAACATTTACGCCTCGCGCACGCGATGCTGCTAACTAACGCGTGAGAGCGATTTTTCTCATTTTTTTTTCGTGTGTGTGGTAAAAAAAAGGCGCTGGTTTACATGATTGGGTTATATATTTTGTGTGGGAAAGCTTCAAGCGAAATGATGGCTTTTGATTTGGCCGCAAGTGGCATTTTTATTTTTATTTTGTCTGGCGCTATTTCGAGCTCTACCATAATAATATATCGGATTTTCTTTTTTGGCACGCGGTGTATATATGCGTGTGGCATATCTCAGTTAAATCGTGTAAATCTGCGAAAAAGAAAGATCTTCGTAGAATTAGAGAATTAGAGCTTTAATTTCCATAATCAAACAATTGCGTCATTCTCGTCCGTTTTCGCTAATTTTCCGAGAATTTCAACATTGTAAGATGAAGTCTGAATTGCAATTTCTTTTTCTGGATTAAAAATTCAAATATCTTTCAAGCGCTTTTAAAAGACTAATGAGCGAATATAGTTATAGAAACACGAAGCGCGCAAGAGCATATGAAAACAATAAGAGTGCACACTACCACATGTACATCAGAGACTGAATAACGTAATAAAAGTGAAATCCCATTCCAATTAAGTGTGCACGCGCTCGCGAGTAGTATCCGCGCCGATACTTTATTGTCTTTGACTTTATTAGGTTTTCGCATTGCCTTTTACCACTATACTCGCTGCTCGCGCAATATTGAATTCGAACACGATATATGGCATGTCACCCACACATACATTTAGAAAAAAAATCCACGTAATTCCAGCACCCCCCGAAAAAAGAAAAAATTACCTCACACATTCCGCTCAAAATGTGTTCTCTCTCGTCTTTTTTTCTCTCACCCCTCCGTTATATACCCAAGGTCGAGTTTTCAGCTACTCTCTATCCACAACCACACACATAGCAGCCCGAGCCATCTCACCCCATAAATTACCCGCTTTGGCCTTTATTATTCTTTTATATGGCCCATGAAACATGCATCCGTCGAAAAGTGTAATTTTTTTCGTCACCCCGCTCTTTATATACGGGTGAATTTTTACGAGGCGCCGCATCAATTCATCTAAAATTAAAAAAACATAGCAACAAAATAATCCAGCCTCCTCTCTACATCTCTCTCGACATCCGCGCCGCGCGGCAAACTCGAAAATCATGTTCATCAGCGCGCGACACGAGCATCAGCATCTCGCACCCTCTCCACAGATAGAGCTACCTACCAAGAGATAACGCAACATCGACGCGCGCTGGGATGATTTACGCGCGCGCGCGCGCGTCTCTCTCTCCCTCAACAGCAGCATCCCTTTACCCACGGTTGCGCATGCGTGCGCGCGCGCAGCGCTTTGGCTATACCTATCCTGGCTGCACGTGGGGGAGCGCAAAAGCCATGGACTCTCCATAACAACGCGCGGGGCTGCGCTCACGCTACTGCCCCACATATACACCCTCTCTCACTCTGGCCCACACAGGGGGGTGGGCAATCGATGTGTGCGCGGGCGGCGGCGGCGACGGCTAGCGCGGGGGAGCGAGAGAGAGAGAAAGCAGCGCGAAAGACATCGCGCTGCGAGCTTGCGAGCTCGAGCCCCACCCCATAGACAGCAGCAACCCTCTCTGCTTTATACATATTTCACTAACGTCCAGCTACAGCAGCCCTACGGGTAAACCCTATACGTATACGAAGCAGCAGCAGCAGCAGCAGCTCACAGAGAGGGAGAGAGAGTAAGAGATCGATGCCGATATACTACACCTACCGGCGCGTTGCCACGCACAACAGGTACGAGTGGAGGGGGGAGCTTCTCTCTCACTCTCTATACCCACGGGGTGTGCGCGCGCGCGGAGCTCAGTCGCTCCGGAGCCGCGAACCGAGCCGCGCGTTATATCTTATAATACAGCACCGCCGCGCGCGTCCCACTGTGCGTGTGTGTGTGCGTGTGTGTGTGTTATAAGTAATATTATATACCATGACGCCGGGGTGCTGCTGCTGCTGCTGCTGCCGCTTCATCCGCTGTTGACGGTATATATAAGAGAGTGGTGCGGTATATAAGTAGTAGTAGAGGCTGACTAGCGTCAGACACGGATCGGTGGCAGAGTAAAGGAAGGAGAAGGCGGAGAGTGGTAGTAGTAGTAGTAGTAGTAGCGGGAAAGGGGCGACGACAGCAAACACGACGACGTCGTCGAAGAGCGGAGCAAATGAGTCACGACTGATGCGCGGAGGAGCCAGAGGCAGAGGAGGAAGAGGTGGAGGAAGAGGAGTAGTAGCTGTGGCCCGCAAAGACTCCTGATGCCCGCCGCCGCTTAGTCGGCTCCCGCTCGCCCGGCCGGACGACTAGATAGCTCTCAGCGACTCATAGATAGAGAGAGAGAGAGAGAGAGTGAGTGAGCAGAGAGGCGCGATCAGATATACACACCATGGCTACCGGAGAGCAAGGATGCTGTGAGTATACATATTTATATTTGTACCATAACAATTTTTCGGTTCTTTTGATTTTCAGAGAGGTAATTGTTCCGCACGAGCGTGCCTTGATTATAAGATCCCACGGGGCGATTGCTACTTTATACATCGTGTGTACATACACAGGGGGGGAGGGTTGAAAGGCTCGGACACGCGAGAAAAAGTTTTTCACAGTGTATAATAATATAAAGCTCCCCGGGTGGTTGCTCTACAACGATAAAACTCCGATATATCCATTGTGTATCACAAAATCTTATGGCGATACACGAGTTTTATCGTTGTAGAGCAGCCCCCCCGGCCGCGCGCCACCGTATACATATACACACAAGTATGTAAGAGAGCGAAGTAGTCACGTGTACCGCGTGCGAGGGATTTCGTCAGACCCGGCTAGTACCCTCTCCCCGCGTTCCACCCTCGCCTGCAGAGAGCGAGACCAGTATGATATTTTCTACCCCCGCGCGAGCGGGCAGCTACCTGTACGAGCACCGCGGGACGGGCGGCGCGGGCGACATATAATACGTTATATCCCATCGCGGATCTCTCTCCCAGCGCTGCCGCGGGAGAGAAGAGAAGGTCACCTTGGGCCATCCGCTCCGACCTTCGAGTCTCCTCTCTCCGCGAGCGCCCGTTATACTCCCGCACGGCAATCGTCGAAACTCTCTCGCTCTCGACTTTTCTCCCTATAATATACGCGCGCACAGCATCCCTTTCCGAGAGAGCGCTACCCCCGCGCGCGTGCTACATCGATTTTTTCGCGCACCCCGTTTTTTCTTTTTTTCCTTTTCGTTTCTTCGACCACATTTTTCTCTCTCGCCGTTTCGCGAACGACGAAGGGAAAGTGTGAGGGTTATATAGCAGCGGCAGCAGCAGCAGCTGTGAGGGAGAGAGGAGAGAGTAGACGCCGCGCGGAACGAGCATATAAGGGAAATCGAAGCCGATTGATTAAAGATTCATGCGCGAGCGAGCGAGGGAACACGAGCGTCGCTCGATATATGTACACACGTATATATCAGCGCGGCCTATCTCTACTCCCGCGAGGAGAGAGAGAGAGAGAGTTGACGAAGAGGCCAGGTAATTACACGTGTGTGTATGTATGTGTGCAGGTTATAGATATAGAGCACGTGTGTACCTCTCTATAGAGCGGGGACGCGCGAGTGTGCATCATCATCGGTTATTAACGGAGATTGCCGGGACGACGATGGCGGATATTGTTGTTGATGTTGTTGCTCCTGTGCCGCGCTGTTATTCGATTCGACGTGAGTGTGTATAGGGGATGATCGACGGCGCTGTAATTATTTCGGGGCGGCGATGGCGCGAAAGCAGAGGTTCATTAATCTCTCGCTCTCTCGCTCTCTCTCTCTCGCTTCCGGAGATTTTTTTCGGGGACTATTATAGTAGTAGCGGGAGGTTGACGTTTGATTGGATGAGATAGAGGTTTTTTTGTTGTTGTCGGCGGATCGAGAGGATGTTTACGCGCCGGGGAGAGAGAGTTCCGGGTTTACGCGCGCGCGGTTTCCTAGATTTTCGGATAACCATTGTGTTTTGGATGAAGGGGGTGGAGGCGGCAACATAGTCGCACACTACACAGTGGTTATCGAGGACTTCCGACATTAATCATCGTCGTTTCGAGAATCAATAAAGGGGTGGAGAGGGAGAGAAAGTGGAGTATAGGCGATGTAATGAGGAAAAGTTGGTGATTTATTGGGACTATAATTTAGTTATATTGTTGTGGTAATTTCATCATAATAAAGAAAGAAAGAAGAAGAAAAGCTGCTATACGTAGTTTGCGGCATGATTTTCTCCGAGCTTTATAAGCGCGTGATATGCTCGCTAAGATTGCGCGTTTGATCCTCTTGAGAGTATAATTTTTTTTTCGTCCGTGTGTGTGTATGTGTGTGTCTATATACCTATTCATTTTTGTTTAGCACTGTAATAAAATCCGGCGACTCATACTCGCTTGATTAAATTTTTCTCAGCATGCTCTCTCCTTTTATATGATTTTTTTGCACACGCGTAGAGAAGCCCCGTATCATCCTCTTTCAAACCGGCGCCGAAATACTTCTCTCACTACCCCATATAGAATTTTTCACATATTAAATCATAAACGCGCGTGACGTTATGGAATTTTGTCTTTATGTGTGTGTACAGTACCTATACGTCTATTCCCAACGCTTCGCAGCGCGGCGATGATCCGTCAGAGCGCAAACAGGATACACACACATGTCGAAATAAATACTTATTACGCGCACGCATCGAACAAAGCGAGCTTTATGTATGCTGGTTATTTTTTTTTGCGTGTCACGTAACGCGATTAAACTCACGCACCTTCGCCATGATTCTTTAATGTATGCCCACTTATGTCCTTAGCGCGCTTTTAATAACAAAAGTATGAAAAACT
Source organism: Torymus flavipes (assembly GCA_030522905.1). NCBI lineage: Eukaryota > Metazoa > Arthropoda > Insecta > Hymenoptera > Torymidae > Torymus > Torymus flavipes. The sequence goes on along the minus strand of JAPYZO010000705.1, from coordinate 16,485 downwards.
TTTGGATATACATCATACAAAGCTATAGAGAGATGGTGCTCCTCGCTTATTGACAACTAATTCAACCGCACAGATTTTTCGAGCACATACGCGTGCGGTTATAGACCCTCCCATCTATGTATAACATATAACAAGACGAGAAAAAGAAAACGAAGGAAAAGCTACGGCACGAATTTGCAAAGCTATATACTTAATCTTATATGCACTATACTCGACGCGCTGCAGCGGGGGGTTAGCTCTAGCTACTCTGCTACTCTCCGGCATATAAGCATAAAACAATGAAAGATTAAGGAGCCGCGAAAAGTTATGGGACTACTCTCGCTACACCGCGCTCCAAAACTTTCGTTTTCTAGAACGCGACCAAGGCGACCAGAGCTTTACACACTCGGCTCTCCCATAAAAATTAGGTTTCGCGCAGGGGGCAATTATTAATTCCGCGCGCTGCTACTGCCGCTATATATACACGTACGTGCGCGCGTGGGCTCGCTCGCGCTTATAATTGCATCATGTTTAATCGTGCCGCGCAATTACCTGAAACCTGTCGCAACAACCCCGATGCTCGCGCGTGCTTATAGCCTCCCCCCCGTCTGCTGCTCCCGATATGCGCGAGAGAGATTTTGTTTACACGTTTTTACAGTCTGTGTGTGTGTGTGTGTGTGTGTGTGTCTACGCTAAGGCGTTGATGTGATATAATTTTAATTGAGTTTACGAAGAACAGAAGCGCGGCGGCGCGCAGGCGGTGTCTTTTTATAAGCTAAGTGGATTCGCGCAAAACTTTGCGAGTAGCACACTCTGTGTAAATGTACGTGTATGGGTGGTATACACGCGTAATATAGGTATATATATCGAGTTTAAAATTTTATAGCAACGCGCTATCCCTTCGGTATACATACCCCCGTCGTTCTCGATTGATGATGAATTTCAAATTATCGAATAGCTCGGGAGGGGTAACTTTCGAGGCGCTTGCGCGTGCAGCAGGAAACTTCAAAATTACATGCATAGATAGAGAAAAGTTCTAATTTCACGCGACCGCACGCAAAGGTAGCACAAAACTTTAAAGTTTCTTGTATACACTTGGCACGGTGAGATTTTACCATAAAAAGAACGAACACACACACACACACACAACATCCTCTAATGGCTGATAAAATTCGTCCTCGCGCGTTCTAAAATAACCTTCTCCTGCCTCATTACTGTGCCAGATAGCTTATATACCCTAGACGGGGTGGAAGGCGAGCCATTTGCTCCACCCACGTTTGCGGAAGGCGAAAAAATTCTCATTTACAGCGCTTAAACGAAGTACATAGAGAGATATACACACACACACACACACACACACACAGAGTAATGGGCCGTGCACGCTGGCGCGCGAGAGTCAGGCAGGCAAAAACTTTCCTAGTATAAGCAGCCAACTTGCATACACATGAACAACGTCGCTGCTGGTCGTCATCGTCGTCGTCTAGCATCACACGCGCGGCGTTCTCTCTAGCTATAGTCGGTATTTAAACTCCATTATTACTTTCGGCCCGGCGAGATCTCTCGCGTTTTATTCCGTGCCAGAACTACTTTAGGCGCGCGCGCACGGGTACTTATACTACTGACGCTCACTGGAAAAAGTATTACATCGATCGTATGTGAGAGAGAGAGTATAACATACTCACGTACACAATCCGCATTGGCGAACGGGAAAATAGATTAACCGCGGCGAGAGAGTCGCCGCTCGTTCATGGGGTGCGTGTGGGTGGTGTGTATATAGATATGTACGTACGTGCATTCGATGTTATTTTGTACGTATGTATATATAATGTACGTGTCGTTGTATAGCTATATAGGTGGTCGACGCGGAGGGACGGGAAAAAAAATCAAACGCGCGGACGTATGGACAGCCGGTGGTCTCGTTCTCGAAATAATATTTCCTCTCTAACTCTCTCTCTCTCTCTCTCCTACGGCAGAGTTTCGTATGATACACATATATCGGAAAAAGCACGTGTGTGCGAAGCTATTTTATTTTCGGCGCGTGCGCGAGCGATTGCGGTTATACATACGTATACGTGCGTAAGCGGCCCGCGTATTCGGAAAAAAGTGAGGGAGATAGAGAGCGCAAAAAAGAGTCAAAGACCGAGAGAGAGAGAGAGAGAACGCGGGAAAGGTGGTGCGCGCGCGTGTCGATTGGCACGTTGCCCGCATGCGATATTCCGTTAAAACCTGTTGTATGAGCGCCGTCGGAGGAGAAGGTGGAAGGAGAAGGTGGAGGATGCACGAGGAGGAGAAATGAGAAGGATAGGAAGGGGAGAGACTAAGCGTTTCGGCGCAATTTGTCTTTATCGGGAGGAGATGGAGAGGATCGAGTTGCAGCGGAGGCAGAGGGAGAGTGACGCGTGATTTGTGGGTTTCGAGTGCGCGATCCGAGGTGTGTGTACGTACGAGTGTGTGTGTGGTATACCTAGGAGAGCCCTTGTTGTTGGCTCGCGCCATTACGCTTGAATAACGGGAGAAGGTGATACCTGTCAATGATGAAAATGTCTGTTTGTTTCTTATCTTTTTTTTCTTTTTTTCCTGAATGTGTGTGTGCGCTTCGAGTGTGCAACGATTGGGAGTTTTGAAGAGTAGCTGAGAGTTAGTTGGCTGAAAACATTTTTACAGCTGCGAACTTTTCGCTCGGTGAATACCGCGGGGAGTCGAGGCGGAGAATTAGATTTTTTTTAGCTCTCGTATCCCAGGGGACGCGTATAGTTCCTTAAATAATGACGCTCGAAAGTTTATCTTTTCGTTTTATAGTAAAAAAAGAGAGAACTTTGTGCTTCTTTTGCACACACCCCCTGATGTACAAGACGCTCTCTCTCTCTCTCTCTCTCTCTCTCTCTCTCTCTTGCGGAATTAATTTAATTATATCCAAAGTCGGTGGTCGTTAAAAGTGTGCGGGAGAGATAGTCTAAGTGTTTCGTAATTTATTCAAAATATACAAGGTGGAAAATTGTGTTTTGGTAAATTGAAGCCGCGCGCGTAATGTAATACCGTCGAGCGCAATTAATTTCAGGAGGAAGAGAGAGAGAGAGTTCTTCTTCGCGCTCATCATCCCCAAAATTAATGATTATCTACGGTAGATTGCATTATTTTCATATAGTTATATATCTGTGTATTATGCAATGTATATAATATCGGCGTCGCGTTAATAAAGAATAAAAATTCTTGAGAACGTTACTCTGATTTGCAGTATAATTTCATAATGTGTACTTTGATTTTATAATATAACGACGTAATATGTAAATATTCTTCATAATAATGTTCGGAATAATTAAAGTTTTTTGCATCTTTTTTTTATTTTAAAATACACATTTTAAATTTAAGTCACGCGGAATATAAGAGTACTAGGAAATATAATTTTCAACTAAAGTATTGCTTCTTACGAAAGATAAACTGAAAAGCCGATTTACGGTAAAAAGGTAACTTTATGCTGTTATGGCATTATTGCACTATAGCTCGGAATCGATATTTAATTTACCAAATAATAATTTAAAATTGAATATCTAGGAGATAGATGTAACAGTAACAATTGAATTTAATAATATGATAATGAATATACCGCATTGTCAGATAATATGTCTTTCAAAACGTACATTCAAAGGAAATTTGACTTATAAAGTAGAAAATGCAATAAACTATATATGATATTAATTTAGTTCTGTCTGTCCTCTTTGGGCTCAAAATTAGTAATGTACAATTAAACGATGTCAAGATGATACCCGGAATATTTAATAAAACTTCAGTAATAGAATTCCGTCCTGGAATTTATAAATATATCCGTGTGACGTGGAAATGTCCTAGAATGTTAAACTCATTTGTCGGACGGAACATCCTGGCTGCAAAAAGTAGTTTTCAGCAAGTGCAATCTAATTTCGAGGTTTTATTTATGTCACGAAAGTTTTATCTAATGCTGCATTTTTCCGGAGAAAACTTTTCATTTAAATCTTTGCAGTTCTAAAACATAACGACAGAGCGCGCGAGGCAAATTAATTCTTACACTTACCGTCCTGCACAAAAAAAAGAAAGAAAAATTCATTATACAAACTGCACTATCTACTCATTTCTAACGATAACAATTATATGATAACCAATCTCCAGGAATAATAGCAAACATTATTTCTTTTCAATTTACAGTGAGGACGATACCAGTGCGGTATCTCATGTCGATCATGGGATCCGCCGGTCTCGCCATCATCTACGGCTTCAAAGTCAACCTGAGCATAGCCATCGTGGCGATGGTCAACAATACAGCCGTCAGGGAACTGGCGAAGGCACGCGAGTTGACTGCGAACCTGACTGCACTGAACGCCACAATGAAGGTACGCTATATACTATTACTTCTCTGTTCATAAAGTGTAGATATATAACTTTGTAAAATCTTTATCGCTTTTCGCGGTGATAAAGATATACTTATGCGCCGAATGAATACGCATTGTCGAACAGTGCGCGCGCGATAAACTTTAAAAATACGCGTTTACATTCGTATCTGCGACCATTATAGCGACTTATTTACATGCGATAGTTACGCATTCAGTGGTGTATAGTTACGGAATCGCTTATTCGATCTGCGCGAGACGCTTATACTTTGATTCATGGTAACGTTTATTTCGCTCGAAGCTGGACATTCGTATAGGGATAACATTCGATAGGTTATTGAATAGCGGTGCGAATATTCGGCTATAAAACAATGTTTTTACTTTAGTTTTATATTTCGGTCGACTAAGAGCAGAATATTTTTGAAACGTTTTGAAAATAAAAACGAATATATGTGGCTCGTCTTTGTGACCATTTTTCGAAAACATCTTAAAGCCCGGTATATTATTGGAAATATGTTTGGTATTTTTAGTTATTATGGAATACAATTAATTTGATTAAAAAACTTTCAGATTTCCTAAAGATATATCGAAACAATCGCAATGTTCAAAGTAAAAAGACTTTTGTCATTTGAAAATAAAAGATATATAGATTATTGGATTTCCAATGCTAAAAGTATGCACATACAAAATTTTATTATATCACGGCCCCATTGTGAAAATAGAGAAACGCAGCTATTTCTTGAAGAAAGTATAGAAACTCGCGGCTATAGATCATTGAGCACAATGCGAGAGTCTGTCTTTAAGTACAATGAGTCAGTTATAGAGAGACATTTACATACTTTCTATGTAAACAACTTTGAAATATTGTTTATAAGCTTTCATTATAAGGATATCTATCTCTCCTTTGGGTCATTACTGCCCATGAGTGAACGCCGACTGTGCTTTTTACGATTTTTGAAATTTCAATAACGACAATGCCGTGTATCTCTTTCGTTGGTAATATATACGCAAATGCAATTCTTATTGCCGTCTTATTGATGTAAATTTATCGAGAGATAGACGCCAGACGTGCACGCGCCCGCGACCAGAGATTGAAAATTCAAGTTTGAATAAAGTTTTATTTCGCTGTTGCTAGCGCGCAGGAACAATTTAAATTTTCCGGTTTCATCCAAAATTTAAAGCAATTCCGTAGCGCGGACGGATGGAAGGCGCGTATATAGCGAGAAATAGAAAATTTAAGACGTTCCAGCTAAGATTATTCCAGTTTTATTTTTCTTATCCTCAATTTATGTCTCCGTCGTTTAGCCTGTTTACTTCTGAAAAGTGTCGCTGCTGGAATAGAATTTTGAGAAAAGTTGTTTTTGCTCTTGAAACTACTCACGATTGCAGTAAGCTTATCCTTCTGTATCCTTCTTTTCAATGCTTTTAGATATATAAATGTTTTGATTCAGTTCCTTTTCGACAAAAGTCATTTGAAATTGGAATCAAAGGACAAAACGTTGACCCACGTAATATAATCGTTACGATATATAATATGTGTCCAAAATTCCGCGAATCACATTCGATCTAATTTGTTAAAAAGCATAATCATCGCGAAATGCGAATTCCCGATAATATTATAATATCATTTTCCAATAATAAGATCGATATAATTGGATTGGAAACTAGATTAACAAGCAGATAATATCCAGGCGTGTTTCCTCCCGCGGCAGATTTCAATTACCAACCGGACGCGGCAATCGCATTCCTATATACCCTTCATACCAGCTCCCGCACCCCCGCCTCCCGAAATATTTCCGGCGGCGCGAAACAACCATTAAGATAACCCAACTCCGACAACCCTTTTCCTGCGCTTCCTAAAAGTGCATCCTATATAGCGGCCGTGCGCGCGCGTGCCCACTTAAAGTAGAAACTCGTTCCAAAACCACTTACCGTATACTACATCTCTCTCTTGGCTCCCCCCGCAACAAGTAGCTTCTTGGTAAAAAGCCTTTAAAAACTTGGCAATTTTCTGTCTATCTTTTTCAAGAGCGCCAACAGTACGAAACTACTGACAGCGCTGACGAACCTGACGTTGTCGACAACGACGACGACGACGACAACGACGATGATGCCGTTCGCGTCGACGTTGATGCCGTTCACGACGGCAATGCCGAGCACCGAAGAGACGGACGGACCTTTTGTATGGGACGAGAACCAAGTGGGTATCATCCTCTCGTCGTACTTCTGGGGATACATAGTGTCTCTGATGCCTGGTGGCATGATGGCCGAATACCTCTCCGCCAAGTGGGTGCTCAATGTATCGGTGATGCTCAACGTCGTGGCGTCGCTGCTGATGCCCACCGCGGCTGAAATTCACTACTGGCTGTTTATCGTCATGAGGGTGTTGCAGGGTATCGGCGGGGTGAGTATATAGTTTTGTCTTAATTACCTAGGTTCTTGATAAGGTAATTGTACCCAATTCGGTCACATAAACGCATTTTCATTGCTTATGTTATGGGAAAGCATAATTACACACATAGCGGCTAAAAAGTGATTTCATTTCTTTTTCAGAAGAGTGTTAATCTGAAGAGTGGCTGTTTTAAGTACATACGTATATAAAGTTAGCCATGCAGTTTCTTTACTTAAGCTAATTTTATATTTGTCGTGTTCGCGGAATCTTTTTCTAACAGAATATATTTTTATATCATTGTTATACTTTATAAATGAAAAATGAAAAAACATTTTCGGATTATATTCGTATGGATTTAGGTACGCATGACCAAGTTTAGTGTCGTTAAAACGCTCTTTTTACTTTTGGGCTTTCTGTGAAGCGAATATCACTTCTGGTGTGTTTGTTTCGACTCTTTTCCTGGTACAGGATGTACTACAGTTTCATGTTTATTTAACGGGTTTTTTCTAAACGAGCTTGCAGAAGCATGCAGAAACTTTTTTGCTAATGGTGGCCGACTCAGTGACAGTTACCTTATGATTAAATATTAATAAAAATATAGAAAAACGTTAATATGCTCGACGGAATTCATATCCAATTCACATTGGGATGGATATTCGTTAAAATTCGTAGAGTATGTGAAAACAAGTTTTATAGTATAAAGGGAGACCTTGCTATTTTTAAAGACGTATGCGTTTCTTCCGTCATAATTGGCTATATGTTCAGGATTAATAACTCGAAATCCAAGTAATAATTCAGAGCCACGAGTCGTATAATTCGTGCGATAATAATGATTAAGCCCATTATTGGACATGTACGTCGTGGTGTCGCATTAAAAGCAAATAATTTTTTCCGGACGAAAATTGCTTAATTAAAGAATAGGAGAGAATTACGGCTTTAAAGGCATGTTATTAGCCTGAGGTGTCGTCTATGAGAGCAATTAAATTCGCTCTCGCGAAGTTGAGAGTAGAAAATAACTACGTAATATAACGGTGGGAAATTTTCCCAAACAACAAGTTCGAATTTAGATAAATATCGGGTACATTTGCAGGGAATAATGAACCAGAACACTCAGGGAGTGTCGCTAAATTATTCGTGTATTCTTGTCGCAGCTCAATTGTAAATAGACCAATACAATTCATCCTCTTGTGATGCTTGATGTATTTGAAGAATTGATTGTAGTTGCCGTGTTAGCTATGCGGAATGAGTAATGAAATACATAATAGAAGACGACAGCCGAAAACCCGAATGTCTTTATCTGGATGACTTACGGGACGTTTAGTTTGCGAATTTTAAGGGGCGGCGGGTTATTCACCGAAGCCAAACATATTTTAGTATTCAAATATATCTCAAGAGATTAGTTCCAAATTTATGCTCCAATATGCTCGGAAAAATGACGGTTCGTCTTGAATATCTTATATAAAAATAGACGTCTGAATTCGTATATTGAATTTTGCCTCTATCGTATTTCCGATTCGTTTTTCATGTAGTTTCTTTCGGTATTTCAATTTAAAGCAATTAAACTGCTAAAAATGTCAAAATGATTCTCGGATCAAAGAAGATACCACGTGAGCTCCAATTGATGAAAGCATACTGTTGATTAATTGATTCTTCTGGAATTGTAATAAAAATCTAGTTTCCACGTAATCGGAGAAGCGTCGTAATTGCAATTTATTTTTATCGCTTTTTCGCAATTTATACTGGTTTCTATTTAATGATGCCGCCGGCAAACAATTGATTCAATTTTTCATTAAAAATCTTTATTGAAATTATTTAAACATTTTATCAAAGGCGTAAATTCTCTTAATTTACAATTGGACTTTTAAAAGAAAATACATATTTCTTTTTAGAAACAACACGCGATCAGTCGAGTTATTTCCGTTAGCGTATATACAAATAAAAAATAAAATACATATCGTAAAAATGTCGGTACATGATAAAAAGTCAACATTTACAGCCGTATTTCTGTAGTCGCCCGAGTTTATTTTTAGCCACGGAGCTTGTAATTAAACCCTAAAGTCTTGAGAACGTCAGAAGTTGCTGAACTATTGATTAAGTAATCCGTTTTACCATTTTCGCTGTTTTTCCTCTCTCAAAAGACGCGACCATATCCCGCGCATACAATATTTCCCCCTCGCAGCTTTATTAATACCCCCACACAGAGCTCTAAAGTTTTAATTTTTTTTTCACTAACGCTGAAAGATTGAATGGCCGATATCACGCAGCTGACATACATGTATGAAGCGGCTTGCGCGACTTACTATTTCCAGTAATATGCGAAACAGCTGCATACATTCGCATATACATGTTCGCCCCCGCGCGCGCGAATCTAAAAATGAAGGAAAATTTACATCCGCGCGATATTCGAGGTAATCCGCGCGCAGCGGCGTATAAAAATTCGAATTGCGCGAGACGGCAAGGTCTCCCGTCTTCCCCATACACGAAAAATATAAAGGAATGCATACTGGCGTGTGCGTGTATACTACAGCTTTGTCGTAAAACTCACTTGCGTTTCTTCCAGGGCGTCAGTTTTCCCGCCATCCACGTGATGGTCGCGAAATGGGCACCGCCGAGCGAACGAAGCATTCTCGCCTCCATCGCCTACGCGGGTATGTATATATAACGCACAGCAGCAGCAGCAAAGCGAGTCGAGTGTGCCATTAGAGCGCCGTAATTTCGTATAAAGGGGGGATGGGATCTGCCTCTCTTTCTCTCCCTGTGTGTATGTGTCCCGGGAAGGTTTTCCCTGCTCGACTTTTTCTTATTAAATCGATAAAGCCGGGGGGGAAAGTATGAATATACGCTTTTCGCGCGTGCAGTTGTAAAGTGCGCGAACGCGCGGCTTTGACTTTTTCGAGTTTGATCGATCTTATATGTATATGAGTCGCCGCCCTGCGTGCTTTTGTATCCGGAAAGTTTTATTGGGAGGAGAGAGAGAATGCATTTAAAACACAATCAAAACTCGAAAATTCATATATTTCAGTTGGATGATACCGCGGTTGGCGGAGTTTTAAAGTCGTTATATCGTGCGGAGGAAGAACGAAATTTGTCTGTTTCGTCATGTGTGTATATAGTTTCTTTATGACATTATTTCGATGGCGAAAATTACAGTAAAAACGAAAAAAGATTCGTCTCAATTTCCTGCGAGAGCCGCGCAAATAACGTCATTTCCTACATGATTTGTACATCTATTATACAGCTATGTTGCCGGAGGAAATGAAGTCAAGTTTCGAATTGATTTTTATGTAACTGTATTGTGAGATTCGAGCAAAATCCAATACTTGTACACGCGAAGTTATTAAAGGGGTATATAGATGTACGCTGCGCTTCTACAATAATTATTAACTATTATTCTTGTTATTTCAATTTCTAGAAAGTGCATCGTAAATTCAATTATTATCCATATAGATTTGGTCGTTCTTTTTTACTCAAATTAACAAAAGTCGATAATTGACAATGGCATTTCTATATATATAGTTACTTTCCTTTAAAGTTTTCCATACACTTTTCAATGAATCTAACTTCTTCATTTTCTGGCGAGCGCAAGAATTTTAAAACTTTATATAAGCTTTTAGTGTCCGTTAACACATTTTACCGGTACTAAAGTATTCGCTGCATTTTTAAAAGGTTCTTCTTGCCTTTTCCCTCTATTATGAAAATTCCCGGAGAAAATGACACATATACGAAAATAAATTAAGCGCACTTTTTTCGGTCAATCCATTAAAAATATCATCCACGCTTTAACCGAAAACTCTCACCGTAGTATACCTACGCGTGAAAATCAAATTCTCAATAAATAAATTCAACAGCGTTAAAACCCGTTAAAGTTTGTTTTTGCAAAACAAAAACCCGCCCCATTAACCTCGCTATCAATACACTTACTCCTCCGACACATACACAAACGCGGAACTTTCCCGGCGTAAATGGCACGCTCGCGTCGCTCGGCTGATTCAATATTTTTCCAACGTGATGTGCCGCCGAACGGCAAGGATCGAACGGTTTTTTTTCTTTCATTATTATATTTTGCAGGCACTGCGTTGGGCACGGTGCTCTCGATTCTGCTGTCGGGCATGATCGCGGCGAACTTCGGCTGGAAGTGGGTCTTCTACATCGAGGGCCTGCTTTCTTTGCTATGGTGCACAGCCTGGGGTATCATGATCCAGGATTCGCCCGAAAAGCAGAAGGTTCTTATTACGCCCGAGGAGCGCGAGTATATTATCAACTCGCAGGGTCTCAGCAAGGAGTCACACAAAATTGTAAGTGCTGAATCGGGAATTCGATTATTGTGTGTTATTCTAAGTTTGGATGAGTGGGGTGGTCATTTTAACTGGAATTAAGGTCGTTAGTTATTTTATTGGGATTGGGATTGAATAATTTAAAAGTTAAGTTGATGAGTTTAATCAATTGTATTGCCGAAACTTTATCATAATGCTCTTTAGTTTTATAATTCTTTTTTTTTTATTTATTTTGCGTCAATATTATCTTTGTTGAGATTTTATTATTTGAAATTAATAATAACTGTTATTGCTGGGGGGACTCCCGTTGACCCTATTAGAATAAAAGTAAATATTAAAATAAAACTATATTTACAGTGAACTATGACTAATTTTATTTCGTTTTATTATTACAGAAACTCTCGGAGGTCCCATGGTTCCAGATCCTAAAGTCGCCACCATTTTTGGCCATTTTAGTTGCTCACTTCTGCAGTAACTTTGGATGGTACATGTTGCTCATCGAGCTTCCTACGTTTATGAATCAAATACTACACTACGAACTTTCACAGGTAAATTTCTAGCTTATTATCAATTCAACAACTTATTGAACGAGATATAAAATCATAAATTATCCTTTCACAGAATGCGTGGCTTTCTGCGTTACCGTTCTTCTGCATGTGGATATTCACGATGGTGCTCAGTAAGCTTCTCGTAGTGATGCAGATCAAAAATTGGATTTCTGTGACGGTGTCGAGAAAAATTGGAACACTATTCTGTGAGTATACAGACATATATATACACAAAGAAAACAGAGACCTGTTGATTTTCGCAGCGAGCGCACGCGTCTATACTATCCTTTAATTAAAAATAAACGAGTGCCTCGACATTTCCATATAGCACGCAATTAGCATAATCATCTCTCTTTTTTGCATACACTGATAATGCAAAAACCACAAACGCACATGCATAATCGGAGCTGTATAAATAAACCTCCGGCATGTTGATTATGTACAATCGCGTTCCACATCTAACAGGCGCGCTCGCTCGCGGAGCGCGAGTCGAAGGTATTCATCGCTCGCTAGTAATTAGGTCCAAAATCAATTACTGACATATCGGATTTTCTCCCTTCCACTCTGCAGCATCCGCCGTGCCGATGTTCTGCCTGCTGGGCGTATCGTACGCGACGGACGAGAAGGTCGCGGTCGCTCTAATGACGATCGGCATAACGTGCATCGGCGGCATGTACTGCGGATTCCTGGCCAATCACATCGACCTCGCGCCAAACTTCGCCGGCACCCTCGTCGCCATCACCAACACCTTCGCCACGATACCCGGCTTCGTCGTGCCTATCATCGTTGGCAACCTGACTCATGGCAAGGTAAGCGTTCACGTCAAATGTACAGATAAGCTTGGCGTATATCGATTGTTGGACAAACATGTATAGAGGAACGGTTGATTGAATTGATGGAAAGTTGAAAAATTGAAAATTTAATTTGATATCGCCGAAGCAATCAATGTTTTGTACATTTCACAGATGTCCATTGAAAGAATTCATATTTTATTAGGAATATTATTCTGAATTATTTGTTCTTTAATCTAAGTACTTCATAACTACAATTTTTAATTAGAATCTGGCTCAAATATTTTATAAAATATCGCCATTTAAAAGTATATTAAAATCATACTAAATTTAAAAAGTTGTTGAAATTTTGATTCAGCACGTCTATGTAAAAATCTCTTAAAATATTATTTCTCAAATTGAGCAAATTCAGTAACTTTCAGAGAAATAATTGAAAACTTAGACCTTCTTCTAATTAAGTTAGTCAATAAATCTTTTCAAAAAGTTTTAACGAGTTTTTTTTTAATTACTGAAAAAAAAAATCATAATTTATATAAGCAATAAATTAAGTTTACAATACATATTATCCAGATTTAAAATTGTACTTGAGATTACAAAAGGAAAACTTATTTAAAATTGTAACAATAACCTTTTTTATTTACAATAAAAAAATTTCTATTTACAGCAAACCATTGAGTCTTGGCGAGTGATATTCTTTATGACGGTCGCTCTGTACATTGTCGAGATGCTGATTTATACAATGTTCGGCACTGGTGAAGAACAACCGTGGAACAAGGTGAAGACGAGTCACAAGGCGGATAGAGATCCCGAGAGGACGGAGCAAACAGTTCCTTTAAAAGAAGCGAGACACTAATATAGATTACGTAAATTTAAATGAAAATGTTGTTGTGACATGAGTCTTTCTCCTAAGTGTAAAATTTGTAAATGTCCCAGTAAGAAAGGAATTTCATGGATTTCATATTATAAATAATGGCATTTTTACAGTTAGCATTTTATAAAGAAAATAGAAATAGCGCAGTCATTCTTCGTTTCGATTTTTTACCGAATAATTTTAATCGTGCAGTAGCTCAATAAACAGTACAAACAGATGTATTTGCATTTTAGATTCATATAGCAGAGCATACGTGTGTTACGGGACATTTACGTTAGATAATTATTTTGTAACAAAAGAAAATATAAAAATTTAAGATTTGTAATTATTTATAAATAGTAATAAGAGATATGTACATTAAGTCTATGATATATAATTTAGCTGAATAATTTCAATATTTTTTCACTCTTCTAAAATAAATTCTACAATAACGTATTCTAATTGAAAAGAGCAAAGATGACTATGTATTATACAAAAAGTATTTAAGGAAAATATAAATATAAATTACGTGACCGCTTACTTTGTTTCACTGAACTCTAACCATCTTGCAAAAATACATTGGACCCCAATTTCTACTTTTTGAAGGGACCACAATGTGACCATACTTGAGTCCGTAATTACCAAAATTATACAAGTATTTTAGAGGAGTCAATGCAGGTGACTGGTCTCTGTAAATAATGAAATATACCTTTAATAATTAAATCTTTACAAACATAAATTTTGAGAAGGTATATTGAAACTTACTTTACAATGAAAACTCTATTGTGTTCTTCAAAAGCCTTCTTGAGTGCTATTTGAACAACACCTTCATTTTGGATTGGACTTAGAGAACACGTTGAATACACAACCGTGCCACCAGGGACCACGAGTCTTAACGCATTCCTAAACAAAATGAAATGAAAATAAATTTACGTAATGTTATGTGAAAAATACAATACTTAAAAAAAATTTACGTTAGGATTGCACTCTGCATTTCTGGTAGTCTTAGTCTTTCTTTGAGTCTTGTTCCTTTGAAAATGTTGTTATCGTCTTCATGAAGAACGTGTCTATCTGTTGTACAAGGTACATCAGCTAGTATCTAAAATGTATGTAAAAAATACTATGGTGGTTATACATAAATATATATTTGTAAAAATTGAAAATTATACCTTATTGTAAACATCTGTATCTTCAATAAACCTAGCATCGCTTTGTGTAATGAAAAATCTCTTATCCCACTCTCCTATACTTGGTAGAAATTCACCTAGAAACTTATTTATTCTATTGATTCTTGACAGCTGAATGTCATTACAGACTATTATATGTGGATTTAGTGTTTGTAAGGCCATCATTGCTTTTCCACCAGGTGCACCACACATATCTAAAAACCTATCTCCTGGTTGTAAATCTAATGATAAAATAGGCAACACAGAAGCACCATCCAAAACAAAATAGTCTGTAAAAAATCAATAAATTATTTTAATTAAGTATTGCAAAATAATTAGTTTTTTTTTATTGAAATAAGTTAAATGTTATAACAATTCGAAAATTTTAACCATTAAGTACAATTCAAATTGTTAGTCTAATAGTTACTTCAATTACCTGAAACTTCAGTTTCCCCAGTTTTTGTTCTTCGAAATTTTGTAGAATTACCTTCTTCAAATGTATAAATTCCTAGTTTCTCAGGAAAATTTAAATTGTATTCATCTTCAATTCGTACAGAAAAATCAGCTCCTTGACTGAAATAATCGTAATGCTCTGATTCCAAAATAAAATCATCCATACCTAGAAATAAAAAGAATTAACTAAGAAATATTGAATAATAACATAATAATAATATAAAATAAAGATAAAAAAATTATAATTAATAATATAATTGTTATTATTATTAGTGTAAAATACCAACCCTTTATTTTTGATGCTGGAACATATTCATATAATTGCGAAGCTGTTATACCTGCTGTTGGTTTTATTAAGCGGTTATCATCATTTACTATATTTACATCTTTTTCAATGGATTCAAGCTTCACTGGTTTAAAAGAATCATTTTCATTTTTATTTTTGGTGTTATCTGAGCTATTAGAAAAATCATCATGCGGATTGGGATACACAGAACTTTCAAATTGTTTTTCTGCTACAATTTGATCTAATCTTTTGTCCAGATTTTCAATTTTGTCCAAAAGTTTTTCTTTTTTCTGTTTTTCTTTTTGTAATTCCATACTTTTTTTCGATGCCTTATAAATAAGTTTCATATCCATTGCACCTTGACACTAAACGTAAACGAATGAGTGAGAAATTGTAGTATAAAAAATGTAAAAAGAACACCAAAGACTTTTACCTCTAATTCTTCACGTATTCTGTCAATATTACTAAAGTTATTTATAATAGCTACATATTTGTGGTCTTCAGAAAGCAGCGCTGACCTAATATGTTTCCAGCTCTCTCCATAAACAGAATCATAAAAATCATCAAAGTGTTCAAGTGCTTTTTTAGTACTTGGCCTCTTTCTTTGTAGTTCAGACTGCAACAAGTATTGTTTGATTTATTTCAAAGTTTATATTAGGTGTTTTTACTATGGTAGCATATAATATTAAATTTAATGTAAAATTAAATTCAAACTTACCCAATGATGTGGAGGATTTTTGTATCTTACTGGAATTTTTAATATGTTTAATAATTTTACATTACTAAACAAAGATGTCATTTTTTAAGTCAATAAATAATAACGATTAATAAATCATTGGTGAAGTATGTATTTTCACACGCCAGGAGGTTATGTTACATTTTGAAACCACCCGGTAGTAGCTAGAGACATCTAGTGAAGTTCTAGAAATATTTGTTAATATTAAAATTGTATCACTGAAAAGCGCGGGCTTTTAAATACAATGTGGCAATTCATTTTCTGGTAAGTACACTAGGTATAATGCAATCAGTGCTTCCGAGACAGAGAGAGAAAGAGAGACCGCTTATTTCTCTCCGTTTTTTTCTAAACGGGAGCCACATTTTCATGCAACATCCGCAGTCTATACTTATATCTTGTACCTTACGTTAGAGAACATTTTGATGAAACACCCCGGTAGGTAGAAGCGAACTTTACCGATGGTGACCCCCACCATTAAAATTTTAGCACTGAAAAGCGCGGACTTTTAAATTCAATTTATCAATTCATTTTCTGGTACACTAATGTAATTGAATAAATTAATTAAAAATATTACTTACGTCGACTGTAATTTACCATAAACTGATAAGAATTTTTCCATCGGTCTTACAGTCTTAAAAATTAAATTACT
>JAPYZO010000704.1:11-45311 GCA_030522905.1 Torymus flavipes | reverse complement strand
GTTGCTATTCTTTTTGCCTTTTTTTTAATTACTCTAGTTATAAAGTTCATTATTATCCATAATTCTTTTTTTTTTAATCCTTCCAAAAAGTTTTTATTATATGTCCGTTTCAATATTATAAAACAAAATGATCACAGGCCATTTTTCGAGGAATGGAGTATCTTAATATCGGGCCAATATCTGACAGTGAACACCATATATTGTGTTTATCGTATTTTTCAATTTTATAATGGAAAAGGTTTCAAAGCACTTCATAAGACTATATCGTTTTCTGTATTCAAAACCAGTCCAAAAAACTCACCACCGATTCTCAATCAGCAGACACTCTCCAGCCCTGCACTCCTTATCCACGGCGCATTTCGTCCCATCCAGCGCGGGTCCGGCAAAGAAGAATCCCGTCTTCTTCGGAGTCTTACACTTCAGCTTCTGACAAACGCCTTCAGGCATCACCGCGTAGGCCTCCTTATCCCTGAGCAGCACCTCGCACTGCCTCTTGGCTGTCCAGCGTCGGCCCGGCAGCTCGGAGAACCTGTTGCTGTGGTCCAGATGGAGACGATCGGTATCGCGACGTGGCGGACCATCCAAGAGGCAGGATTTCGTGGTGGGGAGAGTGGCGACAAGATCGCGGCTGCAGCTGGACCACTGGGCCTCGCCCTCTACGCCGCGGCTCGGCGACATTATGAAGCCGTCGCGCGGGCAGCTGTTGTTCGAGGAGTCATGGTGCATGCCCAGACTGATAGTGGAATATGAGTTTAGTTTGTTTGGTTATTTGTTAGCTAATGATGGATAGTTGGTTGTAATTAAAGGAAACTTTATCGTACTTGTGCGCAATCTCGTGAGCAGCGATGTACACGGACGTGAAGCCAGCGGATGGATACGGCCTGCCGAAATGATTTGTCACCCCGAACTCGGCGATGACACAGGCGTACGCATCCCAGCACACTCCACCCACAGGCGCCAGTCCCATTGTCACGTAATTTTTCTTTCCCTCCTCGACGGCATAAAAATCCAGTCCTGAAATGTACAACCCCATGTCCCAGTGTTTGGGATCTTTATCGTCAGGCGGATTGATGCTCTTGGCGTAGGCGCAGAATGTGTCGAGGAGGTCACCGCGCTCGCCGTCGAGGCTGGCCAGCTGCTTTGGCTGCCGCTGCATGAGCTCCAGGCGTACGAGGGCGACGTTCACGCGCTGACCGAGACTAGGGTGGTAGTACAGCGCCTGGACGTTGTTCACGTAGGCGAGCACCAGGTCCACGAGGCGAGACTCGTCGCCAGTGTAAGAATGGAAGAGGCGGTACGCCGATTCGTCGAAGAACACCGCTGTGGGGGTTTGATGTGAATTTAATTGAACATTTACTTATTCTTCATTTTTTGAGAAAAAAGAACTGGAAAGAGTGAGTCACGTGAATCGTTTTTTCTTTTTTCTTTAAAATAAGTAAAGCATGTAAAACCTTAAACAAATATTGAAAAATCTCGCGGAAACGTAATTTAATATAAATAAGAGAGAAACGCGTGCTGCCGCGATAAATTCGAAATGGTTGTAGGTAGTATATTTTTATATTACAACATTTTTAAATATCCTCGTGTCTCCATACATCACGACATTGTATGTATATTATATGTATGTTTATACAAATATTTATTTTCATACGCGCGGGCGTACGTCCCTCTGGATTCTTTTTTTTTTCTTTACTCGTTTTCTGCGGAGAAAACGACAATAACGCAGGAAACTTTACGCGTCTTCCGTATTTCTCTTTGTCCGATTGCGCGCGGACTCGAAGATAAAGCCGCCGGAATACGAGAAGACAAGGGACACGACGAAAACGAGGAAGAGAAATTAAGCGATGTAAATGCGCTGCGAAATAACGAAAAAAGTCTCTCTCTCTCTCCTGGTCACACGCATGTTTGCATAAAGTTGTACGGCGAAACAGCATAATCCGGTGCTGCGCAGCCCGAAAAGCAGTTTCCCCAATCGTCGGGAAAAAAGTGTGTCTTGCGTTACCCGCACATCGTGTGCATTTTGTGCTCTTTTTATGTCTTTTCGCGACAAGCGCGATCAACAACCCAATGTCATCAGGCTCTCGTTGCTTTATTTCGCTTATTTTTTTTCCTTCATCGCGCGCGGACTTTCGTAACCATGCGTATATGTTAAATGCAAGAGAGCAGCTGTCGAGTCTCCTATTATATATATTAAGCGCGATAGTCATGCACGTGGACGAGCCATCACTTATATTTTGTATATGTATTTATACTCGTTGTCCTTATCTCTCCGGAATATTCTCGAACGTTTCGGAATTATGTGTACGATGATTATTATTTAATGCTCCGGGAGCCGGTTGCGACAGGCTTTAGAACGTCCTAATTGTTTGATACGATAAAGTGTACATTTTAATCATGAGTGCACGGTGTTGATAGAATGAGAATTTATTGTTATTTACAGTGCGGATGTAGTTTAGAAAATAATAGAAAGGATGAAACTATATTTAAGCAGTTATAATATTTTTTATTTTAATATCAGTTTCGGAATAAAAACTTATTTAAGTATTAAGATAATATGTTGTGTGAACAAATTTTAGAATGAAAATAAACGCGCAGAATATTTTTTGTTTTGCACATTTTACTGTTATTTTTTTTTTTTATTTTATTATACAAAGTTGCTGGTTCGCGGATTCTATATCAGATACTTTTTTGTTTGGAAGATATAAGCAGAAGGCTTGAGAACGTGCGAAATATATTAAGTATTTTCTTACAATCAAGCATTTCAGAAAGAAATAATTTATAATAAAATCATAAATAAAGTCGATAACGTCATAATTATTAAGGTCATACACCGTTACTCACTGTACAGTAGAATTACTACATACAAGTTTTTTTTTTATTGAAATTCCAATCATTATCATAATGAAGTCATTAAACTTTACAACTTTTCGTTTACAGCAATAAAGCTTTTGACTGCGGATACAAATAAAGTATAAAACGTTTTGTACCTTTTTGCATCTGTCACATGATTAACATTATTCAAAAATTTCAATAAAACCATAAAATAACTACATATTTTTCCAACAAAATAATTAAACAGCAATTTTTATTACCTAGTTCAAGAGTAAGATCCGATGTCACTTTTCTATTAGATTTGTCTTCAGCCTTACTAGGAGACATTTTTCGACGGGACATGGCTTTGAATCTTTGACTATTTAACATATGAGCTTCGCCTTGTTGATTGGGAATCCGTCGTTTTTTTATCACATGGGGCTCGCCAAAGGACGATGAAGATCTTACCTGAATCCGGTGTTTCTCCAAGACGTGCGAGTCCTCATTGCTCAACGGAGTTATTTCAAGACTGTCGTTCTCAAGGAAAACGAATCCGTGCTTGGGATAAAAAAAAGACGCATGATTTTAATCATATTCGATGAATTTTAATTTTAATTAAAACTTAAAATACTTTAATAATGTTAAGGAAAGAAATGAATAAAACTTGAAAGATACTGTTGCAAAAACTATTTTCTTTTGTTCAAGCCTTTAAAATGTTTATAAAAAAATAACACTAACCACTGTTCCTACATCACATAAACTAATAGCCGCACTGCTAACTGAACTCCTGTGAAGATAATGACACGAATCACTTCCCGAAAAATTATGTACTTTCTTCAGTACATCGTCTCCCTCGCGCTTCCAAACTTCGAAATCCGGACTCAACAGGTATTCGTTTTTCTCCAATATCAAGTCAACTTTTTCACCAAACACCCTAAAGCTCAGCGGTACCTAAAAAAACAAAAGTACTCTCATCTCCAACGATCCCCTATAAATCTCCTCCTCTATCTCAAATCTTTGTATTCTTTACCGTTGCGTTACCGCTACCCCATGTCATCGGTAAAACAACGACTTCAACTTCTTCATCGTTCGCTCGCACGTTATTAAGGCAATGGAAAACAAGCAGCAACTTCACGAACAGCAGAGGAATAGAATCCATGACGATTATGGAACCAGCCCGCACGCGCGCGTCAAACACTGCAGTTCATGGCCAACCTGGATGTTCCCTTTATAGGCTGCACGCTGCAATCTGCTTTTTTTGCGAAATGCATAATTGCCATAGAAACGCGCGAAATGCACAACAATGCAGGAAAAAAAGGAGAGTGGTGCATATGAAACGATGCTGGTGCCACTATTTCAGTCATTGACCTTGGGCCTCGGGCGCTCGTATTCGGGTTATTGAAATCAAAAGCGTTGTAGGTGAGAATGACAGAGGCGAGAAAATAAAAGAGAGAGCGAGATCAATTATACAAAGCGCATGTTAAAAACTAAAGCAGAGACTGTTATATTCTGTTGAAAGGTATATCGTATTTACTGACGGTCAAAATTTGTTCATGTTACACAAGAAAATCTTCAAAAATTGTTTTTTGCTGTTATTATTCGATATAGAAAATTGCTATTATTACGCTATTTCGAAATCTCGTCGAAGAAGTTCCATGTGTACAAGCGATAAAAAACATTTTTTTTGTTGCACCTCTGTACATTATAATATATATCTGAACTTTTTTTTCCTCGTGGTCCAATTGATATTCGAGACAATCGTTACGTATTTATATATGTAAGCGTAACTGTGTTGTGTAAATGCAGTAATATATATGGAGGTGGGTGAAAATAAAAGAGAAGTTGCATTGTTACAAAAATCTTAGTATTAAAATATTCCAATAAAAACAATAAATAATAATGGTCAATAATACAACTAATAGAAGGTTCGGCAGTGTATGTAACAGCTATACTTTGCAGGTGCCTGCATCGTTTACGATATCTACGTGTTCCTTTTTTCCGACGTATGTATAAGGGTACTTCGATATAAATAATCCGATTGTTTCTATACAACGTATGATTTGATTAACTTTTTACACTATGAACGCACTTAAAAAGTGACAAGAGACGTTTTTCGCGTCTACGGGAATGCCATGATTAGTAAATAATCTTATTTTTGTTTTCATATCTTTACATTTACAGAAAAAAGGTTACTTTACTCGAAAGAACAGCGAGTGATCGCAACCTTTTTCATATATACCGTTTACACTTCAAGTTCTTTTAAGTTTTTAATTCTTATCGGTTACACGATGCACCAGTTGAAAAATGTTCAACGCTCGCAAAGATTGCTCGTTTTCTTTGGATTATACATTTCGTCGTCAGTTCCATTTAATAACACTTTCTTGTTAATTTTTTTTTTTTGCTTTTTTTTCATCGAAACGATCGTTACAATTGTATTATTTGCTGTTGTCGCCATTACAAAACAAGCAGCGGTGAACACTTTGGTTAAGAGACTCTATCCATCGGTCGGATGGAAGATGATGTCGCTTACAAAATTCTAAAACGCTAATTTTACAACGAACACACAAGAGGCTCGACAGTAACTAAATACCGACTGCCGATTGTTTTATTTTACTTCTTTCATTTTTTTTTATTCTCGACCGGCTATTAGACTACGATGGGATGTGCGCCACATGGGAGCCATCGCTTTATTATTTTAAATTTGTTGTTAAACTTTTTAGTCGCTTAAGTAAAAAGACTACAAGATTCGGTGAAAAAGATGTTTCGAGGTTTGCTTCACGCGTGTTGAACCTTAATCTCAATGGTATTCGAGAGCTCACGTTTCAAAAGTGCGCAAACCTCATTATAGGTTTGCTTGAAAAATGTTTCACTTTTTGTTCAATCTCGTATAAATCTTTAAAATTACATTACAATATTTCTTTTATGTGAAATTTTCACATGATTTTTTTTAGTCGGCCATACACTTTTGGAACGTAACTCTCTCAGCTTTGTTGTATACGACGGTGGGATACACATTGGCTTAAATCATCATACATGCATTCGCGAAATATCGAATCAACCAGCCATCCCGTAATCCATATCTATATCGTTATAAACGTCAAAATTGAAAAATTTACCTAATATCATATACGAACTATAATGCGACTCGCTTTAAAAAGTGACAATTGTACCTAACGGACAATAATCGAACCTGAGCGATACAATTTAACTTTCCTATACCGTTTTAATCGTTAATCATACGGCAACATTCTCGTTTAGCGCAAAACAAAAAAACAACATTTTCTCTTTATACAATAACTAAACAATAATAATAATAATAAAAATAGAAGAAGAATCCAGACTTAGGCGATTTACATTACACTGAAGTAGAAGCTTTTTGATTATCTACGCTTCTTTTTTGTATTAATTACAAGATACAAGTGAATGTTAAAATACACCTCGTTAAGCAGGAGCCTATTATTCTTACTTGCATTTCCATGATGTTTCACTTATATATTTAATAAAGAAAAAAATTATTTAAAAAATATAATAAAAATAATAATTTCATTGAAAATATTGAAAAATCAAAGCACATGTATTTATGTACTATATTACTTGGATGAAGAAAATGGTGTTAATTTTATTATTAATATGTATATAAATTAAAAAAATACATTATCGACAATGTAATTATAGTCCGTTACAAAAATCTGTAGATTTACAGAAACCAATTATAAAATTCAATGCTTGTAACATAATTTATTAAATAGAAGAGCTCTTATCATGCAATGATAAAAATGGAGAGCATCAATAACAATCATAGATTTAAAAATGACAAAGTATCGCCTATAAAAGGACGACTATCATAGAATATGAACCATTTTCTTCATGCATACGCGATATCACAACCGCTTAGGACAAAAATAAGGATAAATTCTTCTTTAAACAAGAAAAGGGGGAGAAAAAAAAAACAAAAATACGTCGCGTGAACCAGCCAAAAAGCATCTTCTCCGAGATACAGCCACGTCAGCCTAGAGCCCGTATCCGCAAAAGGGAAAAACTAGAAAGACGACAAAGAAAAAAAAAAGAATAATCGACGAGCGAGTCGTAGCAATTCTAGTCCGAGTCTCTATAAAACGCTATTTGTACAAAAGGGGGGTGGGTGGGCTCGGATCAGCCACCACATTCCTCACATCCTCCCTTAAAATTCAACGAAAACATGTGTCTGTGTGTGAATGTGTGTATGTGTCTAACCGCTAGCAATGAAAACTCGCGCGACGACCGCTATGGTCGCGTTACGACTGCTCGTCATTGCCGGGCCATTGATGATGGTGGTGCTGGTGGTGATGATGATGGTGTCCGGACTGATGGTTCCAGTCCCAGTCCTTTCCCTTGGGCCTGAACTTACTCGCGGCTGCTGCGGCCGCTGCAGCAGCGGCAGCTGCCGACGACTGACTACCTGGGGGCGCCCAGTCTCTGTGAAAGAATTTCTTCTTGAAGTGGTGCCGCTCGGGGTCGGCTTGCCGCTGGTACTTGAGCGGCACTGACGACGACGAGGACGACGAACCGCCGGGTTGCGATGCAGCCGAGTGATGGCCGCCGTTCGTGTTAGCTGGTCGTGGACTACCTGGGGACGGCGTGCGTGGCGGGCCCAATGCTTCGTCCGGCGAAGGAGCGATTGGTGGTGGGCCCAATACCACGCTGTCCGAACCCAGTCCACTGTCCGGACTCGTGTTGACGCCCTCGGTGGAGCGCCGACGTTTGTCCAGCTCCGTCGAGGCGAACGCCACGAGTCTATCGAAACCCGAGCTTATGCGATCCTGCCAGTCGGACTCCGCGTCTGCAACGGATTTGGGAAAGTTATAAATAATGCAGGGAAAGTATATAGATTAGTGTTTGCGAGGTTTGACAGAAAATTCTGTTGTAAAACTGAAAAATACTAATATTATTATTAACAAATATAAATAAAAGTATAAAAACATATGTATATTGATCTATGAATAATACTAAATGTTAAATTTTTCGTATTGTAATATTTTTAAAGTGATAAAAGTTTAACGCTTCCAAAAGAACTTCCTTATCAAATTAGAGTACGGGGTTGATGATGAATGAAAGCTTAACTACACAAAACGATATTCTCACAAAAATAAGCCATTGCGGAAGATACATATTAGAGACATATGCGGGTGTATGCAGTTTGAGAAGAAATGAAGTAGTAATAATTGTAAGGATTTGATAACCCTGTTTTATTTTTTTCTCAGCACGCTGGCAGAAATAAAGCGACACACAACAGAACTAAAGGTAAATAAACAAATGAAATTTCAAACACTTGGTTACCTACACTAGTAGATAAATAATTGCTGTGCGCTCTTGTCTTCGTCTGCTTGACATGACCTACTTGCGCAAGAAGCTACATTGTATTACTCAACATGCAAACATGCAACATGTCACACGTAATTACGAAGCAGCCCAAAATTAAAAAATTTTGGCTTATTTTCATGAAAGTATCGAAATACTGTTGATTCGTCGCGATGGTCAAAAAAATAAGTCCAGAGCAAAATGGATATTTGTCGAAAACTTTCTTTTACTACGGATTTAAATATTTAATTTACTGAAAAGTGTTCATGCACACACTAAGGAATTATTTCGTAAATTTAAAATAGAATTTAATTACAATTAAATTTTAATTGAAATTAGCAATATTTTCGAAAAACAATACAATTAATCTTTACTTTAATTTTTCTCAACAATACAAATCATTCAAATTTAATACATTGTCAAATTATTATCGAAACTTCTATAACTCTTTTTGTAGTTTTGATAAGAAGTTATTGATAATGAAAATGAAAACTACTCTACTTACAATTTTTAGTAAAACACTTTTTTTTTGTCAGTTGTTTTGCAAAATACTTTAGTTTTAGATATTTGACAGGATAAATGAGGCATGTTTGAAACGCTTTCAACATTTTAACAGAGTTGAATTTCAGAAAAATACACGCTCTCATTGCTTATGCTGCAATTTGTCCGAGCGAAAGAAACCGCTGCGACCATAAATTTTCTTCCACAAGACGAATGAATCGATGATGAACGTTAAAAGTGATGAGGGAGGTGGGTCTCAATTTTCTGATTGCGTTTTTCTTTACTTTATAAATAAAAAAAAGGTTTAGTGAAATTTGAAAAAACAACCCGTGGTGGGTCAAACTCACCGACGAATACGAAATCGACCCGAGGGCAGCAACACGTTTCTGTATATTCTCCCTCTGATCTGTGATCGTTCTCAATCTCTTTTTCTATATAAAACAAGCTGCACGGGTTGTGATTGAGATTGAGTATTGTGACAGACAGAGCTAACCAACATACAGCTACAGTGCATCTAACAAATACACTAAACAACAACAAAAAATAAAAAATATAAATAAAGATTCAGAATCCAACTCCAATGAAAAAATAAACAAAAGACGTACGATAAAAAAAGGATTAAAAAATAAAAGAACCACAAAGACAAACGAATTGAAATAATAGAGGTTGACAATTGAGTGCATAGCATAACTCAAAATGCAGAGGCGAGAGAAAATAGTCATTACAGAGAGAAAAAGCGACAGTTCAGCGTATAATATGTTTAGAAAATACAACCCTGGGTAAGTATTACTCAGCAAGTCGATTACTTTTGAAAAAGTAAGAGAGGTAGGGGTTACATTGCGTTACGGTAAGTTAGTTTTTCGTTGGTCAAATAAAGGTTTTGCAAATTAAAATTTTTTAACAAGATTTATTTAGCGTATGTTAATCTAGGAAAATAAAAATATTTTTACATTCAAATTCATATACCTAATAATAGCGTAAGTTATAACAATCTAATGTTTCATAAATTCTCTTTAATATGCAACATATGCATAACATATGCAATTATTAAACTTCATTTGACACGATTAATGATAATGCAAATCGTAAACTATATTAAACGATTAAATTTTTCAATTATATAACAATTGTAGATTTTTATAAAAAAAAAGAGATCTTAAAATTTGTTAAGATGAATAACAATGATAAAATAAAAGTAATCGCTACAAGGATAGTAATTTTCTAAAATATTTACAACTGCAGCAACCTAAGATACATAATTATAAATGTAATAAATAATATCTGTATATAAAAACTACTAATAATCCATGCTTAGAAGGCGTACAGTAACTATGACAATCACAGCTTGCAATACTTTTTTTCTCTAAAAAGGTAATAAAAAGATGGGTCCATCACTCCTTCAACACAAAGCTCTTCATGGTCTCGTACCGCATACACACGCATACCACCAGATAAAAATCAAAAGACGAGTTAGCAATACAAAGCGCCGCCGTCTACTCTCATGTTTTGTGATATCTTTTGTAACGATGACCCGAGTCAAATGTTTAATTTCGTGTGCTCGCGTATATTTGTGTATGTGTCTGCGTATGCGTCTACTCACCGTCATCGGTGTGTCGCTGACGCGGATTCGTTATATGCGATTCGTCGACGTGCGGCGTCGAGGTATTCGAATGCGGCTCGAGCAGCGGACTCAGAGGCGCACCACTGGTGCTCACAGTCGACACTATTGCTTCCGTTTTAACGGACATCGTCGGCTGGCTCTGAGGCGTCACAGCGCTAGCACTGTTACCGCTCGAGTTGCCGCTATTCGAATAGCGATTATACGGTTGAAACCTACTATAAGAGAACAAACAGAACGTTGAGTCTCCAGATGTAATTTTAAATAATTTTTAATAAAATAGAGATGATGAAAATAAAATATTTATCAATTATTGGATTTTGTGCTAGTAGGATATAATCTTTACCTTCTATCTCTGCTCGAGGAAGAGTGCTCCGTTTTGCTAGAATTATTGCTGTTTTGATTGTTGAGCATTCGAGCATGCAAAGTTGCGGCCAATCCCTCTAGCGGTACTATTTCACCGTTCGCCGACGTCGATTGTGAAGATTGCACGGTTGATGAGTTCGAGTGGGACTGGCTAATGGACGACGAAGGATTGTCGGCGAAGTAAGACTCGTGATAAGGCTTGATGTCGGCGCGCGGCAGCTGCACCGGCGTATACCTGTCACAGAAAATGTGAGGTTGCCAAAGTTCGCTAAAACTTTTATGTCGCAAATGAGAAACATTATCGACAAACGTCACAAACATGTACACATATAAAAAATAATGTTCTCAGTGAAATCCATACACCACAAGCATGCCCTCGTATGAGCCTACCTTTGTGGTTGTGATTGTTGCGGAGGATAGAGAACGGACGACCTCGTCGTAGCAGTACTTGGCGTCGGGGTAGCCGGCGCTGAGGGCGTGGGGGCATAGCTGGCCACATGGGCCAGTGTCGCCAGCCCAGTCTCACCCTCGGCGCTGGCGGGTCGACTGATCGGCGAGTACACGTTATCGGGCCTTCCACCACTTATCACGCTCATGTCGACAGCGGCATTGATGAGGGATTGGTTCGATATCTCCAGCGTGCGCTCGATCTCACCGCTCACCAGGTCCCCTATCGTCCTCGTACCCAGGATGCCGCTATTGCCTCCTGCACCACTGCTACTGTTGCTGCTACTGCTGTTGCCACCAGAACCGACGTTCGCGCTTGCCGTCGACATGATACGCGAGTTCTCGCTCCTGGATTGATGGTGTGAATGATGATGGGAGTGGTGCTGTTTAGTTTCGGCAGCGGAGGTCGAGGGACCGGGGGGATGATCCTGACCGGACGAGTGCGGTGTTGTCAGGCGTTCCTGAGAGAGATGTCGACGCAGAGCCATCTTAGCGGGCGATACCTTTGAAGCAAATGTGAGCTTTGATATTGCAGAGCATTCCCAAAGTAACGGCTAAGAATTGTCATGCGGATTTGCAGATTTTTACATAAAAAAGACATAATGCACAAAAGTAGCATTCTGCAAAATGAATACTTTGAATAAAAGGAATAGATATAAAGAATCTGCTTTAAAATTTCTTGCCCATTACTTTGAAAATCAAACCAACTTATGGCAGTCCGAAGCCTTTGTTTTTGCCAAAAGAAATCATCTTAGAGCAATTTAAGGATATTTATTTAAGAAAGAAAAGATGAAAAACAAATAGACATTTGTCATTTCTTAAAAAAACTTCTAACTACATAGTGTACAAACTTATCGCCTGGACTACCACGAAGTTGTCATCAAAGCGATCAACATTCTCCAAAATAACAAATAATAAACTTACCTGCGTGTAATCCGGTGGATTCACGCTCTGCGGTAACACATGCCGTTTCCTCTCGGGTTCCCCAGGTAACAAACCACCCTGCATTTGCGCCTGCTGCTGTTGTTGCTGTATCTGTTGCTGCTGTTTACTCCTATTCTGATGGTCTTCATTCAGCACGCTGGTGATGATACTCTTGAGCCTGTCCTCGAAATTCGCGACCCTCGGTGGCTCGGGAACGGCTCGACTCGAGTCACGAGCTGCTACCTGCGACGGCACAGTAGCAGACGTCGGACCGAAGCTAAGAGTAGCTTGAGGCAGTCGCGTCCTCGAGCCGCTGACTGATGTTGTCGTTGCACTTTGTGTCCTGTTGGGCAATCGGCCGGCCTCGATCTGTCGCCCCGTCTCCAGGATCTTCTGCGCCAGGAGCTCAGGGTTCTTTTCCTGGATCTTACCGACGTCCGGCACGTCTGGCCATTCTTGCGAGCGAGATCGGCCTTCTCGACTCTTGCGCGAGCTACCGCTCTTACCAACATGCGACGGGTGCTGGGGATGTGGTTGGGGCTGCTGGCCGGGTTGTTGTGGTGATGGTTGATGTTGCTGTTGTTGTTGTTGTTGTTGCTGCTGTTGTATATGCTTGATGTTGGTGCTCTCTCGATGCTGCTGTTGCTGACTCGCGACATTCTGTTTCTCGAGGGTTGATCGTTCTATTGCAGACAGTTCTTGCTCCAATTTGTTCACCTATGATACGAACCAGTGTTTTTTTATTGAACCCTTATGATTGTTATACCAACGCTACATTGATCATTGGGCTAACTTACCTGAGAACGTAGACGTTTACGCTGCGACAGTGTAGCCGAGATCTCCTTCAATAAGTGCTCCTGGGTAAGCGGCTGCGGGGGAGGTGGTATACTCGTCCCCGGCGGGCTGAACTTCTCCTGCAGCTCCTGGTGCCTGAGTGTTGCTAATCTATTATGTTCAGTCTCTATATTCGACACTTGAGCCTGCAATTTGCTCGCCTTGGCCTGCAGCTGCTTGTGTCGGAGCACGATCTCCTTGGCCTTAGCCAAGAGATCACCCGGTGACGTGGCATTTATGCCCAACTCGGTCATGCGCGCCTTTAGCAGTGCCACGCTGTCGTCTATCAGGACCTTGATTTGTTTCTCTAATTGGGCAGCCCTCGACTGTAGCTTCGAGTTCCTATCGCGTTCCTTGGCTATGTCGGCATTGACAGACGCCTTAAATTCCGGGCTTTTCATCGTGTCCAGCATTCCCATAAATTGATCCCTGAAATGAGTCAGAGTTAACCATATATGATATGAAATAAATATGGCTTTGTACACGGATTAGAGAGTGCACAGATATTTTTTTAATAAAGATAATTAAATTATCAACTACGTTATCAAGGAAAATATGATTCACTGAACATGATATCTGTTTGAAAAGATAAAATATTTCTAGAAATAATATGGCTATAAAATTATCAGTTGTTTTTATAAATTTGGCTAAATTCCTGTCATAGTGAAGATTTTCAAACTATACTACTCAATTTTAGATATGATAAATTATTGTGTGCTTTAAATTCATGTTTTACAGAAATAAGTATTAAACAAATCAGAATCTTACCTATATAAATCTAAAAGTATCTGCAGAGCGTACGGCGTGTCGTTAGGTGCTGCAGGTATACTAAGTTCCTCGTGCACCGAGGCAGCGTTCGACTGCAACGACGTGAGCGACAGCGAAGTCAGCTGCTGATCGACAGTGCCGGGTGCTGGTGGCGGTTTCTTGCCAGTCGCTTGCGGCGATGTGCTCAGCAACGTTTGACTGTGCAGTAGATCTAGCCCCGATATATTGATGGCCTTCTTAGGCTTTGTTTTCTTAATGCCCCGACCTCGCTGTCTGCCCCTCGTAGCAGCTGGCCTCGAACCGCTAGTCGCCTTTCTGCTTAGTTTTCGACGCATTTTTGCCCTACGTGACTTGGTCGTGTGCTCCTCGTCGTCCGAGTCACTGTTCGTGTTCTGCTGCTCCGAGTTATTGGGACTATTGTCCAATTGACGGGAGAGGTCTCGCTTCGCGCGCTCAGCCCTGCTCGACACCCTAGTATTATTGCTGGCAGTGTTATTTATCACAGAGTCTAAATTGTCGTCTAGGGCACCC
The DNA here is from genome assembly GCA_030522905.1 of Torymus flavipes. NCBI lineage: Eukaryota > Metazoa > Arthropoda > Insecta > Hymenoptera > Torymidae > Torymus > Torymus flavipes. The sequence continues at coordinate 31,174 of JAPYZO010000704.1, read as the reverse complement.
TGCTTACTGTTCTTCAGGTTGAAGTAGCGCTCGAGCTTTGTTCGATCGATAACGTGCAAGTAGTAAGAAACCGGCTTCCCAGTCCACGAGACGGAACCCTTCAGCGGTGACATTTCCGAGACGTGCATTATCGTGCCGATATCTAAATGAGTAAACAAATTTTTTATTAGTCATGAAATTAAATTTATTGAATTTATTAAAAATACGCTGATTTAAAATATTGAGTTTTTATTCATTTTAAAACAGTGGTAACAAGACTTACCACTAAGATTTCTGTCTGTTATCCTAAAGTTTAAAGGACAGAAAGATTTCGACGACACAATACGTGCACCGTCCCTTAAATCTGCAAAGCGTTCTTTCAATTGATGATCTACTGTAGGCCCAAATGCAAAATTATTGACAAATACTATTGTGGCTCCTGTAATACTTTCTTTATGCTCATCAGCAAGGAAATCGCCTTTGACTATACGATATTCCCCACATCGTTTCCCGTACCAACTGAGCCATTTGCGGAAATTGGTTTGCATACTCTACAAATAACAAGATTTTGTGTAAGTATTTGGTACAATAAAGGAATAACATATATATTTACATTAATTTTTTTTCTATTTACCTCTGCATATTTCGAAGGCACTTCTGCTCTTTCGACTCCAATGCAGATTTTACAGAAAGTAGAAGCAGCCATTTGAAGAACTACCTGGCCTACACCAGAACCTAAATCTATGAATACATCATCTTCTGTTACGTCTATTTGATCGATCATTTGACAAACTAATTCATAGCTAGTCTCCCCATATACTTCTGGTGAAAAAGGTTCATATTGATTTAATTTATCAGGTTCCACGACAGCCTGATTGTATGTTTGTTGCAGTATGTGCCGCAGCAATCCTCTGCTTGGCCTCTTATTTAATCTCTGTGATGGTAAACTTGTACCCTTCTCCTATATTATATATAAAAAATTATATTTATTATATTTTTCATAGATTTATAATTAAAATAATAGTCTATAAAGATAGACAACGGAAAACAAAATAAACAATTGCAAAATAATAATTATCATAAATGACTAAACTAATAAACACAAAATTAATATATAAAATAAAACTGTAAGTGAATGAAATATTAGAGGATAATATAATAATAAAAATTTAGCAGATAGAAATTCATGTTTCAAAAAATAGATATTTATTATATATAATAAAATAAAACTCACCAATTGTACTAAACTATCAATAGCCCTATTGAACCTATCACATAGATTCTTCATGCTCTCGTAGTCACGTGTGTCATAATTGCAGAGAATATTGTTCTCCAGAGGCAGTTTGAGGTCTGGCAGGTCCTCACAGACCCACCTCATTGTTTCTACTACATCCAGGGCCCCATCATGCCGATCCTTTAAAACATAAACAATAGCAAATTCAATCATATTTTTCAAATATAGCTTACTGTAGAAAATAGTAAAATAATCTTATTGATAATTAGAATAATAAGTACAAATAATTATTACTTAATTCATAATTCGTAATCATGAAAATAAATTTTTACAATTAAATCTTCAAATTAAAACCATAAAAATAGAATCTCTATATCCTAACATTATTCATTTAAATCTCACTACTAACTGCTCTAATATATTTACCACCACTCCACTAAGTCATCAAAAAAAAAAAAAAAAAAAAAAAAAAAAAAAAAAAAAAACAAAAAAAACAAAAAAAACACTCCAAACCGAGCACATCAATCCACTGTGCAGCTCCGAAAAAAAAGAAAGAAAGAAAAAAACAAAGAAACCGGAGCGCGAGCTAGCGCACTACACACGCGCTCGCTCGAGAGCTCTAAAAAACGCGGCCACGAGTGCAGCTACCTTACAGCTAGCCGCGCTCGCCCGCTCTCGTGTATATAATCACGAGGACCGGCGCTCGACGCGCGCACAAGCATACAGCGGCATATATATAGCTTCTAATCCGCGCATGGCCTTCGGCTGGAGAACGGCAGTATAAGCACATACATACACGACACACGTTGCTACCAACGTGCCAGCGAATAACTCGTCGTCGTATATAGTTTAAGGCACACTCTATGCGTGCCCTTTAAAGGGACGTGATATAGATAGCCATACATACATAGGTACTCATACACTCTTGTGCGCATGTGCGGAGCATGTCGAGATAAACAACGGGCCCTGTGGCCCCCGCGCGTGTTATCTCGACGATGACTCGCTGTAATTATGTAATTACGCGTGCGCACTTGTCTCAGTACTCTACCCCCGAGGTTCCAATGAGTACACTCACACGTGCTATTTACAAATGACATTCCTTCGCCGAACCCTCTATGCAATGTTTAGTCTATATTTGATCCCTCTCTGCGATAACCCTCTCCCAATCACACACATACACCACCTCTTTCCTTCTCTTCCTACACACGCGTGCTCCGAAACACCACCCACACTCCAAAACAAAAACAAATGATGATATACTCACATTCCCCGATCCGGAGGTGAGGGGCCAGTGGTAAATGATGGGGTCAGCCCCGGCGGGTGAGTGCAGCCTCAGCTCCATTGCCCTTGGTGTAACTGCGTGGTGTGATGGGTGCTGATGAAGATGATGATGCTGATGTTGCTGTTGTTCAGCCACACCAGCGTGCATCCCGCCACCGCTGCGCCACGACGACGTCCCGCCGAGCCCTCGCTGCTTACAATGTTGCTGCTCCAGCGCTGTGGCCGCCACCACGGCGTGCGGGGCACTTGTATGACGTGAGGACTCTTTCTCTCCTACTCACTCACGCGCGCGGGATATCTTCCTCCCGTGCGGTGGTGAGTCCGCGCTCACGCTCTCCCTCGCTCGCTACGTGTGTGACGTAACGAGCAGTGTGGCGCGAGAGCGCGCGCTCCTCTCCTCGTGTATTATTCTTACAATAACACACGTTTCTTTATACCGTCCGCGCGTATTCTATATATATATGTATGTATATGTGGGTGTATGTGTATAAGAACGTGTACAGATTGTGAGGTATACCTATATAATAATAATATATATAGCTATATATCCTCAGTCGCGCGCGCAGGCACTAGGACAGCGCCGCCGCCGCAACGGCGGGGAGGTCGTTCGTCATGCTGCAGCCGCTGCTGCTGCTGGCCGCCGCCGGAGGTAGCGGGCGGCCCGCTCCGCGCCCTCTCCGAGGCACTTTCGCGCGCATCAAGAATCACGGTTGTCGTCGTACTCCTCCTGCCGCGGCTGGTTATTGATACAATAATAATAACGACGACGGGGCGTCGTGCGCATGGAGATATTATATATAATGTATATATACGTCTAATCCCTCGTAGTCAACGTCGTCATGTAGTTTCTCGCGCTCCCGCGCTCGAGAGAGTGTACAGTATTATATATGTATATATATACACGTAGAAAACTACAGACGGGGGGGAGGCGCTCCGCGCGGTAGGCCTAGCTCTCTCGCGAGTGTACGTGAGAGAGAGTGAGACGGCGCTAGGCGAGAGATAAATAGATATGGACGACGACGACGACGGTGCGGCCGACCTCTTCTGCGCGCTGCGATCGTGCTCACACACACCGAGACGCACAGAGGCGCGGAAATCACACACACACGCACACACGAGGGGCGCACTGTAGTTGTATGCACGCTCTCTTCGCTCTTGTTGTTGTTATTGCCTAAATGCTCGTCGACGATGATCTCCACGTCTCTCACAATACTCTGGGAACGGGGTGAGCTATGCTGCGATTGCACTGTGTAAAAAACTGTGGTAGAGAGACGGGGTCGTACCTCTCGAGCGCACGAATACACACATACACACGTATATATACACACAGGCACACACTTGCACTTCTTATGCGGGGACGCGCGCGCTGCCTGCTCTTCTTCTTCTCCTCGACGCTCTCTTTGCACTATTCCCAACGGCGATGGTGTTCCTCTTCGTTCTTCACAGCCCGCGTCGAGGCACGCGTACAGTGTTTTGCGTGTGTGTGTGTGTTTCACGCGACGACGACGACGCGCACGAGGACGTCGACGACGACGACGGCGACGCGCTCTCTCTACGCTGCTGCTGCTGTGCCTGTGCTACCAGTGCTGCTGCTGCTGGCGCTCGGGCAACTTACTCGCATGTCGTCGTTCCTCTCTCTCGTACTCGCAGAACTCTGCTTCGTTCTGCTGTTCTCTCTCGCTCGCTCAGCCGCGCACGTACTATACAGAAACACGCACACACATTATATACACTGCACGTACACAGGGCGGAAGGACCGCTGGCTGTGGTGTGGTGGTGCATAGGCGCAAGTATAGTTGCTCGTGTATATAGAGAGGGAGGGGGGATGACATCAAAACATGGCGTCACGTTGCTCTCTCTCTCTCTCTTTCGTGAATCTTCGGAACTCCGATTCGGACTCTATCCTTGTCTGACTCGTACTACGCAGGCGCATTACCCATCTCTTTCTATCTGGTGGGTGCATCTGTGTGTGAGAGAGAAAGAGCGCTCTCGTGTAGGTGTACATTACCCGCGCGCCGCAGCTATTGTACGGCAAGCCAGCGGCGACGACTCGGGCGCCTATACAGTGCGCATATATACCTGCGCCGTGTACGCGGCTCAGTGCGATGTTGCCGGATTTATACCTATACCTCCGACGACTCGCCAGTCGACTTTTCGAGATCCACCACCACCACCACCACCGCCGCCTCGTGCGGTGTGAATGATCTCTCGTCGTCGTCGGATGCACACGTGTGCGCGCGCGCGAGAGAGAGTCGAGGTCCTCTATTGTATAAGTACGGCCTCATGCGTGGTGATGGCTGATGCCTGTTTGTTTTGTTTTTAAAGGGCGCTGAGTCTGTGGGTGTTAAATGGACCGAGGGGGGCGAGCTAGCGTACGGGTGCATTAGGGGAAGAAATCGATCGATTCGACGGACGTGTGTAATATGTGGGAAGGGAATTGTGGGTGATTTTTCGGGGATAGGGAGGAGTATTATAGCGCGGCGGCAAGCGGGCGACAACGACCGTTGAGCGCGCGGGGAACGTGCTCGCCTTGACTTTGAAATTCGCGCGCTGAGGAGATATATAGAGAGGGAGAGAGGGGACGAGAGAGGAGAGGTTTGCAAAATTTATGTGCGCTGAGAGGCCAACGGCCGTTTTGCGGAATGCGAGGATATGGAAGTTGTGAAACCTGATTTTGATTCATGCGAGCGCGCGCACGCCTATGGTTCCTTTTTATCGTTTTGATGATTGTCGAGAGGAAATAAAAGTTTGGGAATGTCGTTACGTGAATGGGATGGAGCTGTACCCAAGTCGGCGGCGCTCATATACATAAACGGATTATCTTATATTCGGTAATTGAATTGCATTTTATTTAAATAATGTATATAAAGAGGCGCGCAATCGCAATCTCGAGGGTTTGTTAATTTATGGTCCGTAATATCTGCCGGCAGGATTTATATAAGCGCGCAAGAGCGTTTTGTCCGTCACTCTTAATTAAGGGCTGCGTATATAGCAAGGCGCACGTAATTGCGGGGTATTATAATTTCAATCAGATAAACTCTCCGCACCGTAATTCAATTCACCTGCGCAATCCGTCTCCGTAAATCAATCTTTCTCCTCTGTGTAACAATGCACCGATATATAATACAATCATAATTCTTTCGGAAACTCCTGCAAATCACGCACCACCCTCTACAACTTGGCACCGACGAAAAATTCTACGACACTCGTAGGATTACCTGCATTTCTCTGGGCAGACGGTGTGCCCGCACACTCTCATTATCATTTTCAACCCCTCGTTTGCGCTCGCAAGTGCACTATGTACATGTATAGGTAGACACCACCATGTATAATACCTGCAGCTGCCCGTTAGCTGCGGCTCGTCGCGCGCGCACACACCCCTCAAGGGCAGATGCATGGTTGTGCCCGCGCACAAGGTGTCAATTTAAAAATTTGCTCCTTTGTCCAGTGCGGCGAGCGCGCATATGAGAGAGTAGAGTGTGAGAGAGGAGTGTATTTAAATACCTGTTGCACGCATATATGCTGCGGCTTATACATATCGAATTTCTGTGGTGTTCGGGTAAAGTTGAGCAAGGCGCCCGCGCGCTTCCGTTTGTCGATTGTTTTCGTCTTGGGGAATTCTTTTTTTTTTTCTTTTTGGAGCACTGACAGGTGGTTTTGAGAGCATTGAGTAATATCCAAGGAAGGAAGTGATGCGTAAAGGTCTTGGATCATGTGTTTTTTAGCTGATTGGGTTAAAAATAGAAATTACGTTCGACGGGGAAACACTTGAACTTTGTTAAGGCGTAAAAGTTTGAATTGTATTATAATAACAAAATAATACGAGTTTAGGCAAAAAAAAAAAACAATCAAGAAATAAATTGTATATTAGTTCCAACGATCATTCAAAGAAAAGTGAGTTTGTAAGTATATAGCGTCGCGTTGTTTGATGAAGTTTTGGTTGTAGATGTGTATTCACTATACCACGTTTGAGATGAATCAGCTTGGACGGATGGGGTGAAGGGTGCGTCTATTGATAAATGCTGAATGAAGATTATGGGTGGAATTTTTGTTAGTGTAGTATTACGGCTGAGAGGCTTCGCCGATGTGGACATTGTGTCTCGGCAAAGCGCATATGGGTCGCATACGAGGACCCAAGGCTGGGATGTCATAAAAAAAGGATTTGGTCATAAAATTTTAGTCGCTCCATGAGTTTGTACGTTTTTTTTTTAAATGAGCTAGAATATATAAAAACGTCTATTGTGTTAGTCACGCGCGTATATACATTTACTTTATGAGTGCTATCAATATTTTCTTAGTTTCCGATTTTTTTGTGTCTCTTGAGTAAACAGGAATAAGAACGTTTAAGTTCGTTCCTGTTGCGTTGCAACATTTTTTTGTTTAGAAAATAAGGAAATAAAACAGTATATTTATATTGTAACGATATATGATAATTTGTAATGTAAATATATACAGAGGGTCACAAAAGGATAATTTTCACTATGCAATTCAAGTATCGTCAATTAATAAATCATTATTAACGAATGATTTAACATTATGTTGAATAATTCACACGCAGGATAACAATTTATAACTTCCCTTTGTATACAAATTAACTTTTTAATTCCTTTCAGACTTAATTTGGAACCTTTACCAAATGTAATCATTATACCTCGCTTTACCTATACAAAACCACACTCATTCATTCATTTTCAGCAATCCCATTATTCGCCACTTCACCCCTACCTCATTTACCACAACTAACGGGTACCGAATCCTCCTTCTAAAATCCCATTAACGCCCTCAAAACTTTCAACTTTATTTACCCTCCGACAAAACCCAAACAACCGTCCCACCCGCTGCCAGCATGACACACAATATACCTCTCTTTTCACACCTCTATACATCGATACCTCGCTGTGTGTGACACTGCACGGAAAACCCGCGCGCGGGAAAGCGCGGCAACCTCGCGCGTGCTCTATAATGCGCGTGCATCCACCTCGTCGTCGTCGTCGACGACGATGATGCACCCGCATTGCGCATGCGTTGCACGAACCGTTGAACTTTCGGCATAGTAGTAGCCATACCGCGGGACACGGCTGGCGGAGGAGGAGGAAAAAATCAAAGGCGCGACGTTTCGGGGGCCTTTTGTCATGTAAAAATAGTTCTGTTTACAAGAGTATAGGTAGAGGCTCGGCTCGGAGAAAACGGGAAATGTTTCGAAACAAAGTTGTAGAGAGTCGTCGGCGGAGTTGTATATATATATATGTTTTGGAAGTAGGCAATGGAGAGAGAAAAAAACGCTGTACCGTTGCGGAATTTTTAACTCGTTTTTCCTTCTCTGTTATATACAGACGCGTGTAATGTCAAAATCGAACGTTGCAGAAGTAGTAGTAGCGGGATTTTATGTAACCACGAGCGTTGCATCGGCTGCCGTTGCATGATGCATCTCCGCGGCACTCGGAATAATAATAAACTGACCTTCGGACTGCGCGAGCGCGCTTCTAAGTATACTCGCGGCTCTCCCGCGATCATTCAATAAAAACTCGATTTCTAAAAATAGCCCTTTCCCCTTTTTTCCTTTGCTTAAAAATACATTCGCTTATTTTTACAGCCACCGAGTCCAACTCTCCGCCACTTCGCCCCCCCCCCCCCCCCCCCCCCCAGGTACGCAATCAATCGAACGAGATGATAAGAGGAATTAACCCCGATCGGTTATTTCGCCGCTCGAGAGCATGAGCAGACGATAGGTATACGTATTATGAGTATATAGGTATATAGACATCACCTACAGACCCTACAGTATGTTTCGGAGCAAGCGCTGCAGCGTTCGTGAGCAGCTGATGCGCGACGATCGCTCCGAAACGTACTTTCGTTGCTCACTCGCTCTCGCTCCTTCTCTTTTTTTCCTGCAGGAGTAGAGTAGGCGAGGAGCAGCAGCAGCAGCTTGCCGCTTCCCCACTCCGCGAGCGACGGCGCGCGGTCGAAGCGAAGCAACGGGACATAGCTCTCGTAGCGCTTGTCACGTAGGCACACGTGAGAGCCGCCACTGCCGCTCTTTACTACACACCTACAAGTATAGGTACCTACCACCCCCTCGCGATATACACAGTGTCTATAATACATGTATACGTACACATGTGATACCGGCGTTTTCCGAGCGCGCGCTGGGAAAATCGAGCGGCGCCTTTATAAGTTCTTCACTTTCATGCACCGCTCTTTTTCCACATTATGAATACAGAGAGGATATGATACAATGGGCTTATATGAACGTGTGCGAAAATAAGGGAGAGGGAGAGACAGAGAGGAGAGGATATATCTCGAGGGCAGTAGTTTGCAGACTGCTGTGACACCTCATGGAAGCCACGAGAAGCTGTATCTCGGTTCTCTCTCTCAGACGTCTCGGAGAGAGACTGGCAGCAGGCCAGCAAGTAGTAGGTAGTAGCGGCAGCGATTCCTCTCTGCACGCGCCAGTCGTACTTCGGCGCAGCGCGCGAAGAGCCGCGCCTCTCTCTCTCCTCTCGTGTGCTGCTCCGTTCTACCGATGCCCGTTTTTACGTTACTTTGTAAATAGATAGAGGGACAAACGGTTGGTTAGGTAGATAGATAGATAGATAGAGATAATATATACTTATTTATGTACTGAAGGTTATAAAAGATCCGCGAGGGTACAAGGGAGAGAGAGGCGAGACATCATTAGACGTGCAGAGGCACGCGAGAGAACATTGCACATACACACAAGACCAAAATGTCGGAGGAGATCAAGCTGGATCACCGGGCGCGGAAACGCATCAAGGAAGTCAAAAGGAAGGCGAGACCTGGTGAGTGCGTCCATCGCGTGTCCGACCTGTCTTCCGGTGTCTATCTACGTGTCGGCGGCGTCGTGTCATGGGGGTATCATAACCTGTCCTTTTATAACCTCTCTGCTGCTGTTGCGCTGATGCATCATCCTCGGCTCTCCGTCTCTCTCTATATATCCGTTATTATCTGCGAGCGCGACAGGCGATGCGGTGGCCCTGAATTTGACACTTCGGCTTTTTCTCCTCTTACTTCCCGTTATAGTCTCGCGCGAGTACTTACTTTACTTTCTCGGCGGATCGTGGAGAACGATGGATGCCGACGCGTGAGTATGAGCGCTACTCGTACAGGTTGTCAGGAAAGGCAATTTTTATTGCTCTTATGGAGGAAGCAGCGTTGGCAATTTTTTTTCCTTATTGTACATATAGTTGTGCGCGCTCCTTTTTTTCAGACATCTGAACTTTCGAGAAAGAGTAAATCGGTGACGATCGGATTGTAACGTATTATTTTACGTAATCGAAACAATTCCTGCTATACTTAATTGTTGGATCGCGGAACGGTCAGGTTCTTCTTTTTTGCGAACAAAATTATGATTATTATGATGATAATGATGATGATTATGATGGCCTTGGCTTTGGGAGAAAGGAATCTTTTTCTTTCTTCGCGCTGACGTTTGGGTCAGGAATAAGGAGCTATCGTGTAACATGAGCTTTTATTTACGTAGCGAAGAAGATTGACGGATTCGTGATGAGGGTGTGTTCTTACCTTGAAAAACGAAGCCGAAGATATTGTATTTTAATCGCGTCAAGCGTGATCTTCGAGGAGCAATTCATTTTGTATGATTATCCATCTGTCTTATACTGTTGTTATAATTGGGTGGATATTTTGAGCAATTGGATTGAAAAGTTATGAATTTTCTTTTGCAGAGCTAGCTGACAAAGTAGCCTGGACTCAGCACAACTACAGTAAAAAGTTTCAAGCATTCTGGGACTTCCAGGACAATGTTGATCGAATTACTGAGTCCGAGGTGCCGTCAGAAGAATTTATTAGGAGATACGAAAAACCTTATATACCTGTGATAATTAAAGGTGCTCAGGAAGACTGGAAAGCTCAGTATAAATGGACTACAGAGGTAATTTTCTTATGCATGCAAGCATGATTTGTACAGATATACAAAAGTTGTAAACTGCATACTAATTTGTCAAATGAATATTCACAGAGATTGGCAAAAAAGTATAGAAACCAAAAATTTAAATGTGGAGAGGATAATGAAGGATACAGTGTCAAAATGAAAATGAAATACTACATTCGCTATATGAAAAATAATGAGGATGACTCCCCACTATATATCTTTGACAGTTCCTTCGGTGAGCATCCTCGAAGAAAAAAATTGTTAGAGGACTACGCAATTCCAAAGTACTTCCGAGATGACCTCTTCCAACATGCAGGAGAACATAGGAGACCTCCGTATCGGTGGTTTGTTATGGGACCTCAACGTTCTGGTAATTTTGTGCTAGAATTTTGTTTATGCTTCAACAATGATTGTTGTAAATATTATCTTTTATTAATACTAAGAAAATGTTTTTAGGTACTGGCATTCACATAGATCCTTTGGGTACTAGTGCCTGGAATGCTCTTATTTCTGGGCACAAAAGATGGTGTCTGTTTCCTACTAATACTCCAAGAGAACTTCTAAAAGTAAATGGTGCAGAAGGAGGCAAACAAAGAGACGAGGCTATTACTTGGTTCTCTGTTATTTATCCACGAACAAAACTGCCAACGTGGCCACAAGACTGCAAACCCATTGAAATTTTACAAAAACCTGGGGAAACCGTATTTGTGCCTGGTGGTTGGTGGCATGTTGTTCTTAATCTTGATGATACTATTGCAGTTACACAAAACTTCTGTTCCCGAACAAACTTTCCAGTAGTATGGCATAAAACGGTAAGAAATATTTTTATCCTTTTAATCAGGATGTTTATGTTGTAAGAGTTATAACAATACTCTTTTGAAATAACTAATTATTCTAAATTAAAGAATGACTTCATAAAACTTGTTATTAGCTCATCTTAACTCATAGAACACAGAATTTGTGTATATAAATAAAATAAAAACTTTCTTTTAGATTTTTCTTGTATGATATTGTGATAAAGTTGTTAAACTTTTTACAAGTATTGCACATTACCCAAAGTTTTTAAATATTTTTAGAAATCAATTTTTTAATATTTTTTTAACAAATATTACACCGATATAAATTTTTCTAATTTAATAAATAAAAATAGTAAAAACTTTTATTCTGCTAAAAGTTAAAAGAAATTAAAAAAAAAAACCATTTTCATTTTCGGGATTTACAGGTTCGAGGACGACCGAAACTGTCACGTAAATGGCTGAAAGTACTGAGGGATAAAGAGTCGGATTTAGCGACTGTAGCAGAGACAATCGATGTTAAAGAGGATACTGGAGTGGCGAGTGACTCGTCGAGCGGTTCTTCCAGCAGCTCATCGAGCAGCAGTAGCAGCAGTCAGTCCGAAGACAGTGAGGACGACAGCGGTCAGGAGTCAATAAGCGCACACAAAAAGAAAAAGAGGTAATAGGTGTAAAAAAATCACTTTTTTTATTCAAAAGAAAATAAGTTTTTACAAATATTTAAAATTAATAATCAATGAATAATACAACGTATTTGTATTCAATTTAATTTCTTTATTTCATCGTGTTAATTTAATTCATATAAAGTTAATTGGGGTTTCTTTCTTTTTTTCAACACTTCCAGAAGAAAACTGAATAACAGTCAACCCTGACGATGTCATATTTTCGGGACCTACAGAGACCTCAGACTGTACAGTATTAATCAACAATTATTGTTTGTACTAAGATTAAATATTACAATTATGACCACCTTTACGTTCATAATAAAATAAATGCTAGATAATGCCAAATTTGTTCATTTATTTAAATACAATCTACGTATATTCTTCTTCACGTTTTGTTTTATTTAGGCGCCTTTGGAATAGTGCACCGCAATTCTAGCACAGGCATTTTCGGTGGATTAAAAAAAGCGTATAAAACACAAACTCTCTTATATTCATGAATCACTGGTAACATTATAACACTTTAAAAGTCTATAAAATATCACGTGAAAGGGTCGCAGCTACTTTTACACCACAATAGAATCTCGTTTTTTTTTTTTTTAATTTCATTAAAATCCTACTTAAAATAAAAATCAGCATAGCCTATAGTATACACGCGGTATAAAAAGTTCATTATAATATTTAAAAGTACACAAAACGAACGGTACTTTGTTTTAACAAATGCGGGAATAGCCGTCGGCCGCAAAAATCTTACGTATCGCACCCTAATATAATTTTGTTCTCGTCTGTATTTTGTTCGCATTCTAATTTCAACGTATCTTCGCTAGATCCCTACCGCAGATTGGTGAAAACGAGGTAAATAAATAAGCGAGAAATATCACTAAATAAATAAAATACTTCGTGTGCTAGCATTTTAGCGAGTTGCTCCTTTGGAAAGTCCGGTTGTCTCTCTTGTTGTAGTTCCACAGCCTCACTGTGCCATCACTTGATTGGAGCAGATGACAGCCATGCAATGCACGAAATCAATGAATAATAATACGAAAGCAAAATAATATTCTTAAAAAAAATAATAACAATACATATGAGCTTGTCTGTATAGAGATTTGAGAGATTTTGGAGATTGGTATTAGTCATGCAAAGAAACGCAGTGTAATAAGAGAGAAAGAGATTACTAGAAAAATTTTGGCCAGCTGTAGTTAAGTATGCGATGAAATGAAAGAGATGATGATGATTTCTAAGAGCTAATAAGCGTGTGCATATTAAATACATCAACTTGCTAGAATTTCAGCAGAGAACTAATATAAAAAAGGACTAGTATAACTCGTTATTAATTCAGCCATATGATGATGATGATGATATTGACAGTGATAATACTGATGATGAGAGTGAAAGAGATGAAGAGATGAAATTGTGTTACATACATGTAACTATAATAAAACTTTACGAAAAGTACATCCCTGAATATTTTTTAGTTTAATTACAAGCCTAGATACAATTTTTAGCCAAGAAAAAAGTGTTTCTTTTCTAAACAAATATACATTTTATTTTATTTTTGTACTTTTTTCATTCCCAAAAATGCAGCGGAAAATTGAAAAAACATTGCTGTCTCGTTTCTAATAGGCCATTTTAATAGTAGTAGTAGTAGTAGTAGTAGTACGTATTGCTATTAGAGAAATTGGATCTTATTTTGGGCACCGAAGGAAGATTCGGAAATATAGCGACTAGAGCAAACTGGACAGCAGTAGATCGCCCAAGTACCTTAAACTACTTAGTAAAATAGATAAACACTGAACACAGATAACCAAAAAGAAACCAACCAAGAGATAGAGATCAAGCGGATCAAGTTATAAAGAAACTGTGGACGTGGACATGGTCAAAGAAGAATCAGGTATGCGCCACAGCTTCACTTCCCCAGAGCTGCAACCAACGTTCCAAGCTTTTAATATACTATCCTATTAATCGGCAGTAAGGAAATGAGAAATTTATCTGATTTACCGATTTTAAAATTTACGATATAAATTATAATTGATAAACATATTGGAGTAAACCAAAGTTTCATATTTAAATACATTAAAAATAAATTCTATTTGTCCTCTTCTACAGAATTTTTATTTTAAAAAAGAATAATATATTTGCGCACTACATAAAAGTAACTTGCAAGCAAAATGTAAAACAAAGTCTATGCATATAATCATCCAAATCGTCAAAATCGTTAAATCAGAAAGACCTCTTTCTCACCCCCTCGGACAGAGTGTAAAGTGTGTTTTAATATTAATGCTTGACCAAAACCCGAATCCTATTAAGTATAGTATAAATATATAAATAAAAGGAGCCCGTTCGGGTGCAGACCATATAGAATTAACTACGGAAAAAAGGAATCATGTATAACAACTACCGTTCCGACTCAACATCGGTATACTCACTTGCTCGCGGTGAAGATGTGCTGCTGATTAGTGACAGTGGCGTTGATGGCTGAGGTGTGGGCGCGCACCTCGCCCAGTAATGCGCACTCGCCGGCGTGATCGCCGAACGTTGGCACGGACCACGCGCGTAAAATGCCACCCCGGCAACCCGATATCATGACAGACCCGCTGTTTATAAGGCACAATCCGAGGATCCAATCCTTGTGGGCGTTGTTCAGCGACTGGACCAGTTCCATTCGGCTCAGGTCCCAGCGCTTTATGCACATGTCTCTCGAACCTACATTCAAAAGCATTGTATAATATATATCTTTCCATTATACCTAATTTTATATATAGATTTGATAAAATATAGAATAATAGTCGTACCAGAGAACAGTATATTCCCATGCGTAGCAAGACACTGCACACCGTCGTAATGCGGCGGCGTGAGGCTCACCGACTGTCCCGACATGCTTGGTTCGACGAGTGATATCAGATGATCCTTGCTTCCCGTTACTACCCTACCATCCTCCGACACGCTCAGACACATAACTGCCGCAGCGTGAGGCGTACTCAGTTTTCCAACGTAGGCCAGTTTCCGCAGATCCCAGATGCGCACCTTGTCGCTCGTAGCCGTGTACAGCTCGCGATCGTCCAGGCCCAGAGCGAGATCGTTGATCGTCGACTCGCCCACGGGTACCTGCAGCGTGCGCGAAGGTGTCGAAAGGACGAGAGGACCGCTCTGGGCTTGACCAGAGGAGAAAAGAGTTTTGATACAGGTGTTGCCCGAGCGCAGGTCCCAGACTTTTACGTAGGCCGCGGAGACGCTGAAGAGTAGTCGGTGAACCTCGGAGTACTTGACGACGACGACGTTGTTCGGGTGGCCGCTCAGGGTCATGCTTTCGATGCCCGTGCCTAGGTCCCAGACTTTTACCGTCCGATCTGGAGTGTTTAAATTAATTAAATATAATAAGCGTTTACTATATTTTGTTTTAAACAATAAGTTATATGTTTTGTTGAGAAATTGTTTATATTTTTACGTAGAAAAATTAAATTTTATTTTTAAAATGTAATTCGTAAAATAATTTACCTTTCGAGCCACTGAAGAGTAAATCATTAGTTGCGCAAATTGACAGGACGGCTTTACTGTGACCTTCGGCTACATGTGTACACTGCAATATTGCCCTGGGTACGGTCTAAAAGGAAAAATATATACGTAAGTACGTACGCACTCGCATAATTCAAGTTGAAAAAAATATTAAAAGTAGCGTGATTCATCACGCGGCATTGTCGTATATCTTTGTTTTTATGGTAAGTACTTTTTTTGAAGCAGTTATTGTAAAAACAAAGCGAGTCGAAAAAAAAAGAAAAAAAATATCTTTTTCCAAAGAATGTATATTTATTTCAAAGATAAGCAATATGGTTTTAAAATAATAAAAGAAACTCACCTTTCCCTGATAATTCGAGATGACCCCCTTTGTCGGCTGATGTTCCACGTGCAACGTCTGCCTGCTCGCCGTCAGCCTCGAGAAGACATTTTCCTCGCGGCTGTTGAACCTGCGATAGGTGGTGGGCGAGCCAGGCGGCGACGATATGTCCATGTGGGCTACCTGCTCCCTGGTTAGGCCGTCAGTTTGTTAGTTTAGCAAAAAGTTAGTTCAGCGCCGCTTGGCAATCGTCAAATAATTGTTAACATTTTTCATTTTTCATTTTTTTAGGTAATTAGTCGATAGATAACGTGTAACCATGCAAATTTTTTTATTCGCAGATATTATAAGTAAAGGATAGATCATACCATATAGAAAAACTGCATGCAAAGTGTGTGCGTTTGTGGATAGGTATAGTGTTCTGATAACGTGCGGCGAATTTAGATAAAGTTATATAACGATGGTAGTATGTATCGTCCGAGTGAGAATATATTAGGACAATGTGCGAGACATAGATGAATCTGAATGTTACTGTATTAAGATGTAGTATTTTATAAGTTTGAAGGTTTTTATTGCTTTGTTAACCCGTTATGTACGTATAGCCACAACATCGATATTTCGTATTATGCGCTGAACACATATAGGATTTTGCTTGGTTTATAAATCGACACGTACGTAAAACGCATAATTTATGTTACATTTATTTCATAATTAAAATTTGTACAAATGCTTACGTTATGTTATATACAACTGTATAGTACATAGATATTTTGTCTGTCTATATATCAGTTCTCGGTCATTTTTTGGAAAACGACTTACGCATTGAATATGTACACCCCTGTTTTTTTCATAACTTACGTAAATTATAAATATATAAAGTACATTAGCCTGTGGCATAAAATTAATATGGCAATTATTGATAAAATGAATAAATCATATGTTATTATGATAGATTAAAAGCTGTTCTGAAAGACTCTTGGTCTCTAGAAGTGAGTAAAAACATTTAAAACAAAAAAAAACTTACATGATTGCTTAAAGAAAAAATATTGTCAAAGTGAATACTCCTTCAACATAAACATCAAATAAAATTTTGTTATTAGTCAACGTACTCCAACAAAGTGTATATGTGTAATAATTTATCAAAAAACAGAAAAGAGGTGCATCATAGTGTGCAGAGTGTAGATCAATTTTGACAATTTAGCTCCTAGCTGCCTGTATTTCGCACACTTTAAAAAAAAAAAAATCGGTCCAATTATAAAAAAAGGCCCCGGATTTTTTCATCACGTACATCTTGTGATTCGCACATTATAAATTTCATAAACATAATATTATACCTCACGATCATCGTCTACAACAAAAAGAAAAAAAAAGAAATAGTAGGAAAATAATAATAATAAAGTAATAATAGTAATAATAATAATATATCAATCAGCGAGAGTAGTAGCAGTAGTAGAGTGCACTGTGCAGAATGTCAAGACATAGGTATGACAGGAGAGTAAAAGTGAAAGCCAGCTGGAGCATTGTCACTCACATGGAACCGCCACCCGCGTGTAGAGCTCTGCGCAGGGGCCGCGGCGACGTGCTGTCCCGACGGCTCAGCGTCGGCGAGCCGATCAACCCACTTCCAAACTGATTCCTCGCGAGTACCAACCCCCTACAGATCATGCAATTTTTTACGTTTCAGTATACATTGTAGAGTCCACCACAGCATCCTTGCCTACTGGATTAAATACTACTGTACGGTTAGGGCGGGACGTCGACTGAACTCTCCCAAATCGATGGATAAATCTTTGGTAGAATGAGTGCTTAACAGCCAGATAACTCCTTACGAACGATTTAATTAACATTTAAAATTAAAATTTTTTTTAATAACACATAACAGGTTCAGAGCAGCATAAGATTAGATGTAAAAAATTATCTGCTATTAATCTCATTTCTAGATTTTGACGGACTGATATTTGCTCTGAACCTTGTTAACTGAGAAGATTTTTTTAAACCATATAATTTTAAGAAAGTTGATTTATATAAACGTTTAAAATAATTTATCAGCGTTGTAGCGAATGCATCTACCGACAAACGATCAACGATGCAACAAAGCAAATAAGATTAAAAAGTTTAAGCCTAGTCGGAAAAAGATTTAAACATAGATTTGCTAAGCTTAGCCGAGCCAGCCTAAGTAAAGTTATTATCAAGAAAATAACAAACTTTAAACTCCCTGGTGCGCTCGGGACCCTCGTCAGCGGATGATTGTGATTCTGGTTCTGATTTTGATTTTGATTTTGATCCTCGTTCTTTTGATTCTCCGCGTTCGTTGATATACCGTACAACAGCTCCTGTGGTTGAGCGGTACGCCGTCTCACCTTAACGTTCCTCGATAGTTTATCATCCCCACCGATGCTTTGAGTAAGGCTTTCGCTACTGAAAAATTCAAATACGATGCAGACAAAAATCAGTGATAAATGATGAAACATGAATTCAATGGAAAAATGAAAATAAAAAATGTGATGATTGGTACCGAAAATTGATTGCTAGATATAAATACAGCAAAAAAACTAACTTGTCCGGAGATGAACTACGCGAGCTCGGCGGACTGTAGGCCTGCGTTGTGTTGTTCGTGTTATTGCTGTTCGTCAGCGAGAGGAGATCCCGGTCGCGCAGTACATGCTCCAGTAGTTGATGCTGTACGTCGCTCTCCTGCGCTACTTGATTCAGTCGAGTCTCCATGTCGCGCACCTCGACTTGCTTCTGCGCAGCTATGTAGCTTTGCTCGACGGTGAAGGCCAGCATTCGTTGCATGAGGTATTGAGCCTCCTCCACGGTGCGAATGTTGGTGACAAGAGCCTCGACGCCCGGATCGCATTCGACCTCATTCTCACCGTCGCCCATCTCGACCATCGCTCTTTGGCATTCTGCAATACTATCCTGTAAGTAACTAATTTTGCTTGTCACGTTGTCGATCTCCTCGTCAAGGTCAGTCGTGTCCTCCTTTGTCGACGCGACAACCAGTCTGTGTTTCTTCAGTTTCTCCAGCTCCCTTCCCAGCTCCTCCCTTTCTAGCAGTAGCCTCTCCATTTCCTTCTCTGTTTCAGCGGCCGCTTGCCTAGCTAACGCCTGCTTCGTAATGGTCCTCTCGAACGTCTGCCAGCGCTGTTTCAGCGCCTTTGGGTTCATGATCGTCTTAGGCATAGCTCTACCTGCCGCTTTCAGACTCAATCCTCTGTCCCTCTTCCTCAACGCTGTCACCTCCTCCTGCTTCCGCCTCAGCACAACCTCCTTCATACGTTTGTCCGCCTCGAGGGTGCGGATCATGTTGGCATTGCGCCGGCTCTCCTTACGCAGCTGCGCAATTTCGCGATTCCTCTTCAGCTCGTTCTCCTTGTGACGCTGCGCCTCCTCGCGCATCTTGTTCAGCAGCTTCACTTTGGCGCGCTTCATCTCGGCGAGTTCGTTACGCAGGCCGCGCAGTCGGTTTTCATTCTGCGTTTGGCTCTTGAGTAGACGTGCGTGCTCCTTTTTGGCGGATTGGAGCATCTTCACCTCCTTTTGCATGGCCGAGAGTTTCTTCTCGTATTCGTCACGCAGTTTTTTCACCTTCTCCGTCGGCGCTGAGGGTTGAAGCTGCAGGGAGGTAAGGACTTTGTCCCTTTCGTCTTGCGTGTCACGTATGCGGGCTTGCAGCTGCGTAAGTTTGTCTTCGTAATGCTGCTTCATCGTTTGCAACTGCCTCTGGGAGCGCTCGAGTTCTTGGATCAAGCGCTGCTTTACGTCGATGGTTGACGTGAGATTTTCCAGCTCCCGGTTCATCGCCTCCTCTTCTTCGTCCTCTTCTACAAAAATATTTATAGCTCGAATTAATATCATACATTATTGTACGCCATAAAAAGGACGTAACTTTGTCATTGCCATACCTTTTCGATCAGAGTCGTCGCCAGATTCGTCCTCGCTCATCGACTCCTGGCCATTTTCCGTATCGTCAACGTCATTGTCGTCACCGTCTCTGTTGTTGCTTGCATTCGAATTTTGTGCTCGCTGATTCTTGAGCGTGTCGAGGAGGGTTTTTTCCTTTTGCAATTCCTTTTTGGCATCCATTAATATTGAGGAAGAGTCATTATGCAAAACGTGCGACATGTCCCCATAAGGATTCGCTGCGTTCATCTGTACACAAAAGGCAGTGGCGTGAGTACAATCATATAAAGGAAAAGATTAATGAATGCTGTTCGTAACATAGTCGCGGGTATATTGCAGTTGAGAGAATTTGAGCGTTTAACTTTTGTGAATAGAGGGGTGTCATTCGCTGGATTTTACTACTTTATAAGTGATGAAATGAAATGCTATAAATTAAATGCATTCTACGGTGATGAAATGGCTAGTTACTATATACATATATAATTTAATTAAATTAAAGTATATGTATGTGTAAACAATATATAGACATCTATAAAATAATATTTGGTGTTTGTAAAGTGCGTATCGAAGCAAGACTGGCTGAAGTTTTTCTCGGATAAAAATTATAATATAATTTATTTTTCAAAAATATTCAGGGCCTAATTATACCTCAAATAAAAATTGTTGAAAAAATACAGTCTCTAGGGTACCATCAAATTAAGAAATTATAAAAGGATTCATCTAATTTCAATGGTCTTTTGTTAAAACAGCTACCGCATCGTCTTATATTTCAGTGCATCGTGTACATACTAATATCTAGCATATCTATATAAAAAAAAATTATTTTCCATTGAATTGTGTGTATACACTTATATATGTAGCATATCTCTATAAAAAATTTTTTACATCGATTCTTGTGTACACCAACGTAAATATATCATACCTCTAGACTGTCAAGTTGGCTGTCAACTCCGAACGATTGCTACACAGTAACAAATATGTTCTGGGTTAACGAAACTTCCTCATTAAATATCATAAATATATCCTCAATATTCTTAATAATCTCAAAAATCACTCTTCTTTCTATCCTCCCCCAAAATACAAAAAATGACCACTTACATGCATCTGCCGCTTCTTCAGCTGCTGATACAGCGCCTCGGCTTCGAGGAGTCTCGCCCTTAGCTCCTCGATCTCCTGCACGTAGCCCTGGACGAGAGCGGTGACGTCACCACCTGCGGCCGCTGCCGCCCCCGACGACAACCACTGACCCGCCGCCTTTTCCGCCAAGAGTAGAGAGTTTTTCACCGTGAGCGCGTCCACCGTTTCGGACAGAGCTTTGACACGCGTGCGCAGACTCTGCAGCTCGCTGTTGAGCATCTGGGTCTCGTGCCAGGCGTCGCTGACGCCGTCTTCGCCGACGCCTCGTTTGCCTGCGAAAAGGTTTAGAGTAAGGATGTGAAAAAAGGGTGTATTAAAATTTTTTTATGCGAAATCGATGTCTGTCACGCGCAATGTCATTTATGTTTGCGAATTTTTCAAGCTTTGAATTTTTGTTTTTATTATTATTAATTAATCTCATAATGTTGGTGGATTATTCTTCAAGCTTTGGATTTTTTTTTATTATTATTAATTAATTTCATAATGTTGGTGGATTTTATATCATATAGATATTGGCTTTTCTTGTAGCATATTTATTTGTTATATATTAAAATGAAGTAATACAGTTTTTGGAGCTGGAATACTTGTAAATAAACAGAGGTACGCCGGTGTAATGGCTAAGATATCAAGTAGTTCTAATACATATATGGAATACAATGTAAAGATCAAAATTTATACGTAGAATATAAACTTGGGTATAAGAGGAAAAGAAATACCATTATTCAGTACGATACTAACGGTCTTCGAGAGAACAACACATTAACAACAAATAAGTATATAGTGACAAAAAAAGTTCATTTCTGTATTAATCAACTCGACAAATAATATATTGAAAATGGAAGTAAAAAGTCATGCTATATACGAAAAAAACGACGACACGCTCCTGTTTTGGGCATTTAAGTATTTCTTGAATTACGTGAACTACAGCGGCGCAATCCTACCGCTACGATCTGCTGAATTGACATGCAAGAAGACAAAATCAAAGTGGATCCTAGAAGTGTTTCGAAACGATAATTACATATCCGTGCGCGTCGTCGGGTTGACCGTAACAGAGCTGCTAAATTGTAGCATCGCGTTATCCTACTTAAATTCGAATTACTACGAAACGACGATGCAGCACAACAACTGCGTGATATCTCCCAGCCTACCGGTAGTCGTGTTCCCGAAATTCGTTCAGAAGTCATTGCTGTTCCAGCCCGGGGCCACCGAGAAGCTGTTACCCAATGGCGAGCTGCTGATCCAGTGCGTTATAATCTACCATTCGAAGTGTACTCCATACTTCGTCGCGCCCAAAAGAGAGAAAAAAGTTAGAGAGAAAGATCTAACGTTCAATGAGTGTCTCTTCTACGAACTCGAAGACTACGAGAAACTGCTGAACGACAACGGCAACGAGTTCTACAGCGACGCGAAGCTGGTAATAGATGGGTGTACGGAGATCAAAGTGCACAGGTGTATCCTGGCGGCGCGCAGCCGCGTCTTTGCTGAGATGTTCAAGCAGGAGACCGAGTTGATGATGTTCTGTGACGGCGCGGATGGTGCACCTGTCGTGGTGAGGGTGTACGATATCGACGAGCCGACGTTGCGCGCTCTGCTCCTGTTTATTTATACTGGGAAGGTTGATAGGCTCGACGATGGCATGGCTGTTAAGCTGCTAAAGGCGGCGAATTACTACGAGCTGGCAACATTGAAGACCCTTTGTGAGAATGTTCTGATCCGTAAGCAGAACAAGTACAACGTCAGGGGGAGCCTCATGCACTGAGAAAAAAATAAGGCGGAGTATACCAGAGACTCCGGCAGATTTGGCTTTAGCTCTAAAGCAAATGGTTTAGAGTTGAATCTGCCTAAAAAGAGAGAAGCTAAGAGATTGTGCGATATTGCTACAGAATTTTATCACCTTGAGCGTTTAATGAAACAAGAGATTAAAGTGCTGGGAAAGAGCGTCAATTGTTCGAGGGGCTCAGTTGCAACGGTCGCTCCTAACGGTTTAACAAGCGATGGAGAAAATTTCTAGAATTGTAATTATTGACACGACTAAATTTAAATTTAAATTATTGTTAGATAATAAGCTCGATGTATATATTTTTGTTGGTATAATGTGCTATTGGTGTTCGTAAAAATTGCTGGGCTTTTTATTGATAAGATGAGATTGAATTTAAATTATTATTAGATAATAAGCTCGATGTATATATATGTATTTTTATTTGTTAAAAATATTAAATGCGCTATTGCTGTTCGTTGCATACCATTTAATTTAATCACAATTTTATATGTAAATAAATTGATATCGATGTATATTTTACCCTTATAATAATGCTAAAAGTAATACTATTGTACTTTGTAAAGGTGACTTAATTATTCATGTGAATATTACCATCATTCGATATTAGATAATAAAAACCGTCAATACAAACCAATCGGTTATAAAAATTTACTCTCCACATTGTTACCTACAAATCCTATACCCAAACATCTTACCCAACGGGAGAAAAATATTCCCTATATACAATTATAATCCTTGCTCAACGTCCACTCAGTCGATAAAGCAGTGCACGCGAGGCTAATGCCCTCCTTCCCCTCACGTCCTTAGCAACAATGAATACGCACCTTGCCGGTACTCGAGCAGCTCCATCTGCAGCTGCTGGATCTCGCGTCTCAGCGAGGCGATGGTCCTCGAGCTCTTGTCCTGATTGATGGTCACCTTGTTCTTGATGTTCCTCGCGCGATTCGCGTACTTGAGCGTGCTCAGGGTCTCCATGAAGTCACGGTCGCTCGGCGACACGCAGGCTATCATGACCGTCTGGCTGTTACCGCCTAGCGAGTCCTGTAGCAGACGTGTGAGCTTCGAGTCTCGATAGGGCACGTGCAGAGCCTTCTTCGTCTTGTCACCCAGCGCCGAGATGACGTTGCCCAGGGCCAACTGTAACGGGGAGTGAACAGACATTGAGCGTCGGGTGTAATTGTTAATGGGAGGAAGTGTATCGATGGGGGAGAGTCGAATTTATGATTCGAGACTCTTCCTATATATACGTGCAGTAGACTGTTTCTTTCTCTCTCGGTCGGCTGTCTTGCGCGCTTCACACATACGCACTCGAGCGGAGCATACCAAACAATTTCCTTTATGAATTTTTCATAGGAGCAGTTAGAGTGTTTAAATGCAAATTTTCTTATTCGAATGGTAGATAATTATCTGGTTGCAGGATTTTTCTAGGAACTCAAGCGACGCGCGCTTCTTTAATAACGGCGAGAAAATTATCCTTAATAAGTGTCTTTTCCAAGTGTCTTTGAATCATAGTAAATACAACGAGCGAGGAAGATGAAGTCAGTTTATTCCAATAAATAGTAATAAGCGCTTCTGTGTATACTAACGATTTCAATCGAATAATTTTTTATTTTCTCGGATTTCGGTTCGATAAGCCACATATTTCTCTACATTGAATTTTATACGCTTTCATGTGCGCGAATAGTCTGTGCCATTATAATAAATGAACTGCTTATGCGGGGCAATAAATCGCCGCCAGTTGGAGATGTAAAAACCTCTTCTATTCAAATGTAAATGTACTTCGCACGAAAAAAAGTGTATCTGAATTAAAATTTTATCAGGAAAGCCTACATAAGCCGTAATAAGAAAGTGAGGACGCCGCGATAAAATCTCGCGCAACGGTAAACGCGGTTCCCGCCTTCATTATTCGGGCCACTTATTGCTATACTTACAGAAACAAATAATTTTCCGTCTACTTTCAACGCCAAATAAATTTATTTATTCTATTCACACGATATTTTATGAAAGCTATTATCAATATTATAGAAATGCGCGACGTTTTCTCATTATAAATGTAATTATTCGTACACCAAAATGCATTCTTTCCTGTCAATACGCCTACTACACAAAAATAGGTCATATCAAATGAAACCGACGAAACACTGTCCTAGAAACTACGGCTCCACTATTCCTCACCCCTCGCAGCCACCAACCCCGCCCTTATCTTTCTCCCCCAACCTACCAATCCACAATTGATCGAGATGCCCTCCTTCGCCCTATCTCCAGTCGCCCCTGTCCTCTTCAATCTCTCCGACCCCGCCAGATCGACGAAATGAAACTTCGCCGTGAGGGTCTCGAATTCATTCGCCGTCTCCATGGAATTCGAGGTGTCGACGTCGGCGTCCGGGTCCTCGACCCGGATACATCGCTGTTGCTTCACGTAGAGCGTGAAGATCGCGTGTGAACGCGACGACTGGGTGTTCATCTGCGTGGAGCCCGTGGTGCGCGACAAGGCGCCAAGGCGTAGGTATTCGAGCGCCTCCTGGGGACTGGTGACGACGCGCGACTCGACGCCCGCGAGATGGATGTTGCCTCCCGTGTCTTCGTGGATACGGGCGCCGCCGCGTGGACCACCAGGTTCGAGAAGATCCTTGAGATCCTCGTTGTAGAGCTCGAGGAATTGAGCGGTCACCTGCGGATGAGAAGAGAGATTTTTTTAATTGATTGTTCGTTATTGTTAGGTGCGTGAAAAATAATGGCTTGAATTGATTTGTGATGGTAGTCCGTGTTGAAAAGATTGTATGGCCGATAAATTGGTAACGTAACGACAAGGGTAACATGTATATTGGCAATATTTTGCTCATATTATTTGAATATATATGACTCAGTTGCCGTGGCATTATATTGCTCATGTTTCACTTATGTACTACCCCATATAAGGCCAATGTGTCAACAATGGTCTACATATTGCCCATACATCATCAATACTTTGGGCAATATATTAGCTATGCTAACACTTTTTATACTGGAATTTTACTAGGTTTAAAAGGTACTCTTTTACAAAATTAAAGAAGATCAACCGAGAGAATTTCGTCAAAAAGTGTACAATTAAACCACCTTTATAAAACATCATTTTACATTTTATTTCTCAGAGCCACTGTAAATTCAATTGTAATACTGTAATGGGTACTTTTCGAACATGTAAAATGATCTACCAACAACGGTAATTTGCAAAAATATTTGAATAACAGTCTGTAAACAATGGCAATAATGTAAAGTAGCTTTTACTTGAATTAATGCGTGTGTGCTTGTTCAGCGTATTCCCGCACGTATACGAACATCTCAACTGCTTAAAACATATTTAACCAGCGTTTTACGGCACTTTTGCGAAAAGAAAGATAATGGAATTAAGCCCAACTTTTTAAACCGTATTCCCTACAAAAAAGCTAAATGTACATACAAAACAAAAAAATTACAGAGTGCTCGTATTACAGCACCCGCTCGCATACCCGACATCCCGCGACCTCGCGTAATATCAGTCATCCGCGCCCGCGATTTCCAACTCTCGCCCCCCGGATGCAACTATATAACTCGCGATATATACCGCGGAGCGTGTGTACGCATGCATTATGCTGCTGCTGCTGCTCTCTCCTGGACCGTGACAACGTGTCTTCGTATGCACACACAGAGACGCGTACGATTCCCACGAGTCTGTTTCGCAAAATCGTGTGTAGCTATATATGTGCCGTAGTATCGTCTGTCGTCTCGTCTCGTCGAAAGCTTCAGGTATGCGGGTGCGTATCGCGATTCGGTAACTATATGCCTGCATGTATACCTCGGCGGCGCTCCAGTTTCGCGACGCGTTACACTCCATTTCGAACGGCCGATAATCGCGTGGGCGCGCGAGTAAAGAGGTAGGTAACATATCGCAGAGCCCTAATTGAGACGTGTGTATGTGTGTGTCATAGTCGATGGCGATTCGTGTCGGCAGCTGCCCTTTTTTTTGTTGTCAGTGCGCGCACGACGGATGTGTGCTGCGGGAGTGGGTTAATTGATGAAATGCAATATGTGGGGCTTTTTTTGAGGTTGATATGGTAATGAGGTAGGCTGCTCGCGCGTGTGTGTAATAAATAAGAAAGTGATTGAATTAATGTCGCGTCGCGGAGGCTCGCGCGCGCGAGGCGGATAAGTTAATTTAAAATTAATTGAGTTGATGCTGATATGGCGGGGTTCGGAAAAATGGTAAA
The DNA here is from genome assembly GCA_030522905.1 of Torymus flavipes. Classification (NCBI taxonomy): domain Eukaryota; kingdom Metazoa; phylum Arthropoda; class Insecta; order Hymenoptera; family Torymidae; genus Torymus; species Torymus flavipes. The sequence continues at coordinate 4,437 of JAPYZO010000704.1, read as the reverse complement.
CAACGAACGCTCGAAGGAAATGTGGGAGAGCGAGATATTTATATATCTGTTGCGAGTTACAGATCTCATTAAAAATCAAACGTCGATATTTCCACATTCCATTAGCGCGCGTGTGTGTGGCGAGGTTTCGATAATTTATTACTGCGTGGGCTCTTTCCTTCATTCCATGGGTTATTTTTCTTGGTCACCAGTGTGCTTCGTCAACTTAGTTAGTTTTTTTTTCTTTACCTTCGTTCAAAATTCTTTGAACGCTGTGAAATTTAACTTTAATGATCGTACGCGGTAGGAAAATAAAACGCCTTTAAAATCCGTTTTCGTGCGAAAAACGTGTTTAACGAGTTTGAGCTTAGATCCTAATAAAAACCTGTATATACAGCGTTTCGATTGTCAACGCAACCTATTATTCAAATTAATGCAATCATTAAGATATACTGTCCTACGCATCTGAGTAGAATTATATAAGCAAATACGCCTTTTTTCAGACTTTCTTGATTTTCCGGATGACTTACTATATTGATGTTTTAACAACGTGCGTTTTTCTTAATAATTATCAAGTTCGCATAATGCATAATAAAACGTTGAATATTTAAAAAATATCTTGGGGAAATAAAACAAAGAAAAATAAGAATTTCGTAATATATATTTTTAACGTGAAAAAAATATTGCGAATTAGTAACCGATTGTTTGCAATACGTTCGGTGGTAAAACGATACAAAGAACCGTTACAGATGATAATGCGACGAAAATGCATACAGATGTACCTCATTAGTGTGTGCGTCAGCCAATGTTATACTGTACGTTAAAATTTTAAGACCTCTAAATTACCGATGCAAGTTTCTAATATGGAAGAGGCGATATTCATTTCGGAGGAAAACTCGAAGAAATAAAAAATATAAATGAATATATGCATCCTCACGTATACATGAGCGTCGAATAATGTTTGTTTTAAGCCTCGAGTTTTAAAACGCAATTTTGCAAATAACGTCAATGCACTTCCTGTCATGATTATACCACTGCAACGTTGCTAGCTAAACTAATAGTTACCTTCAATCCATTAACGTCTCATTAAAATGTATCCAGGCACAATTAGAAATGAATTTAATCTCGCTCGTAATAAAGCTTTTACATATATTAAAACCAATTAATTACGAGGCTTAACTGCGGATATCTATAATAATTAACCTTTTGAATTCACATCAATAAAACGCATTTAAAACATCTAATTATACATTCAGTAATAATAAAGAGCAGCCTATTTTAATCACAAAAACAGCTTTACAAAAGCTACATTATCAACCACAAAACCTTTCTTCCGAAAGCTATATACCTAAAAAAACATTTTATATAAACAAACCTTAAACTCTGGTGGCATCTGTGCGCGTTCGCGCGCCCTCGCCTGCTTTTCCCCGATCCCGTCGAACAGATGTTTGATCGCCCTCGGGATAATTCCGACGACGACCTCGTCGATCTCCACGTCGAAGCCTGTGCCCATGGTGTAAGTTTTGCCGGAGCCTGTCTGCCCGTACGCGAGGACGGTAGCATTGTAGCCGTCGAGGGCTCCCTCGATGAGGCGGGCGACGCATGTCTCATAGATGGAGGACTGGTCGGAGCTCGTGTCGAAGACATAGTCGTAGGTGAAGGCTTTGTCCGGGCCCAGGAAGACCTGCGGCTCACCTGCCGGCACCTGCGTGCAGATCCGGCACATGTCGATCACCTCTCGCGCCACCTGCGGACGTATCCTGTGAAATAGAAAAGAAAAAAGAAGGTTTAGTTTATGTGTGTAGCTTTTTTTGAGATTTTGGGTTGAAAATGTGGGAGTAGACGCCGAGGGGAAAAACACAACGCTCGGGTGTATTGATTTTTTGAGGAGGAGAAGAAGAATGGCGACGCGTGTCGCGAGTCTCGTGAGAACAACGACTTCTGGAATTTCGTTTACTGTTCGTGACTCGCTGGTATGCTGTATATATATTTTTTATTAGGTGATTATTGTAAGGGTTGTGATGTTTGAGAAACGGAGATTATGAGGGCTCAACATGCGATGCTTTAATTTTTAAATGTCGTTTCTTAAATTTTTTTTATGTATATGAGAATAATTGTTCGTGAGCTTAGATGGTAATTTATGTAAAATCGTAGGTAAACGGGCCTTTTATACTTATTACATATTTTACTTTAAAACATTGTTTCATTTGTAACTATAAAATTCAAAGCAATAACGTATGACTAATATTCCAAAAAGTACATTGTCATGTTTTACATTAAAAAGAAAAACATTACAAATGTTTCCACCGTACTTTCAACTTTTTTTCCCATATTAATATAGAATCATTTTTCCAGGCCTTAAATAAGCTTTGACATTGAACGTGGCGGTGATCGAAGACCTCAAATTTCGTGACACACGAGAAAGCCGTAGATTTCATCATTATGACTCACAAGGCAGGATGCGAGCGAGCGAGAAAGAGCAGAACAACCGAGACAATAAATAGAAGTTCAAGTCACTCTTCGAGACGAGTCCGTTAAAAGACGTACATTACGCGGCTGTGGCTCTCGCACTCGTAGTATATTACCAACGCCATTATGCGGTCTGAGAACGTATAGCATACGCGTATATAGCAAGGATAAGAATAACGAGCGTGGATTTCTTTATTTTAAGACCGTGCCTTAATTTTGAGTAAGTAGTTGAGATACGCGTGGCCCGAAAGGTTAATTGGTTTTAAAGAGGCTTTCAGATGGGAGAGAGAAAAAAAGGCGAGCGGCGCGTGACGCAAAGGGGATGTGATCGTTAGTTTAATTACGTTTATCAGTAGAATAATAATTGGCCGTTCGAAAATGTATTTGTTTTCTCGATCAGTAATTTATTCTCGCTTATCGCTCGGAGTATTCTCGAAAAAAAACAGCGCAAATGGACATTGTAATCGGCAATATATACATCGAATAAAAGAAGAAGGCTGAAGTAGTATCTTATCGTAAAGCTTCTTGACAGCGCAACAAAAAAGACACGATTTACTTTAGATAAGACGGACTTTGCTTGTGTATATTTTCATAATAAATGCTGTACACAAGATCAAACTTGAATGCAGTGCAGAAAATTATTATTCAACATACATTCGTTGAAAAAAAGAAGACTTTCATTTTAACTCAAATGTTTGTTTATCGATGTTAAACACATGTTACAAAACAAGCGCCGCTCGCGAATAATCCAGTCCCTCCGGTATATAAACAAAACAAACAAACGAGCTCCTCTTTATTTCGATTTTTCCAAGCCGATCCGACGTTACACAATCACGAGCGCGGCGCACGTGTGTGTATACAGCGTTTCTTTTTTCCTCCGCGCAATTTCAAACACACACATCCTGCTAACCAAAAAATCCAACGTTTACATGCTCATTAGCACATTGCATAATTCTGACACACCGCTATATATATAGGAATACACGCGCTCTCCGTTTCGCGCGCGCGGGAAAAACATCATCTCCATCTGCAAAAACGAAAGGCACACACTCGTGCAGCAGTGCACAAATTGCCGTGCAAATTCAATGAAAACCGGCCGCTGCTGCACGTCGACGACCGGTTCGATAACAACAGCTAAGTATATATATACGCTCTTTTGAATGATCCGTATATATGTAACACAACAATAATTAGTGGTCGCGCTCGCGTGCGCGTTTCCTGCGTCGCCGCCGCTGCCCGCAGCGTGAAATCATGAATGAACGCGCGTGCCCCTCGCCCATTACATTATCAATGAGTACAGCGCGGAGTAAGAGGAAAAAAAATAACGAGAGAACCGGCTGCTGCAGACTGGAAGGTGCGACGCTCGCTTGCTGGCCGCGTGGGAGGCGCAGCATATACACACACACGCACATACAGCGACATGTGTAAATGGGCTGAGCGCGAGGCTCGAGAGTTTGTAAACGTGCGCGAACGCGAGAGAGTGACGGAGAAGAAAAAAGGCGGCGAGCGCGCGGATTTTTTTTGCCCCTCTACGTACACTCTTGCGCCTTCTTTTTGCCTCACAAAGCGAGTCAAGGAGCCAGCCGCTCGCTTTTGAGTGCGGCTGATGCAGCAGTAACGGCGACGGCGGTGGTATATAGAGATAGTGGGTTATATGTGTAAGAGAAGCGTTGACGAATGAGCCAGCGCGAACGGACGCAGATGCTGTGTACACTATAAGTACGCGCGAGTCGCTGATTGATTCGTTCGTGTATATATATAGCAGCGGAGGCTGCGCGAATAATCGATGATGATTCGCAAGTTTCTTTTCTTATATACAGCCAAGCGCCTCGGGAGGGCAGAAAGTAGAAGCGAGGACGCAAACTTATGGGCTTTGAATTATGAATTTTAGCGATCGATGCGCGCCGCAGCTAATGAGCTGCGGTTAATTGCTGTTTAAGCGGTTTTTTAGTGCGAAGGCTCGTTAAAAGGGCTGTGT